>CAWUFW010006409.1:790000-1070000 GCA_963921515.1 Calotriton arnoldi | reverse complement strand
GTGCGCTCTGGGTTGGGGAATGAAGACCCCTTCGCTGCTGAGGGTCTATAGGGGACAACTAGCCCACCTGTTACCTCCAGTAAGCCCCACACAATGGGATTACTAAGAGGTCTTCGGAGACCATGCCCCCCTTTCTCCACCACTCCGCAAACGCGCCTCCTGGCGCACTACTGGTTGGGGGATGAAGTCTACTTTACTCCTGAGGGACCTTGGGGGCCAAGAAGCCCTCCTGGTACCTCCTGTAAGTCCTACGCAGTGGAATTCCTGAGAGCTGGTTGGAGGCCCAGCCCCCTTTCTCCACCACTCTGCAAACGTGACTGCTAGTTAAAAAACCTTAGAAATTCACAGAAAAAACCAAAGGCTACTGGACGTTATAGTTAGAGAATAGAATTTAAAAAACCTTAGAAATTCACTAAAAAAAACAAAGGTTACAGGGACGTTATAGTTAGCCTGACATTTTACTTGTACAAAACCAGAGAAATTCAGCCATTATGGTTAGCCGAGTTAACTATAAATTGCGCCCCTGCAAAGCACTGCTTTTGACCTCACATATTACATCACTCATGACATCACTGCCACTCCCACACAACCATTCACAAACCCATTGACAGAGCCATACCAGTACTTAGCCAGTCACTCACTAATTCATCTATACACATATCCACTTGCTCACCCATACTGCCACTCATACACCCACTCAGTCACCAATACAGCCATTGACATATCCACTCATATACCCAAACAGGCACTCACACACTGAGTGAGTCACCCATAGAACTATTCACACACCTACACACTCACCCATACTGTCAATTATACAGGTACGTACTAACCCAAACCGTTACATACACATCCACTTACTTGCTCATACAAATAGTAACACATACTCATTCACCATGTCACTGGCAGAAGCATGTACTCATCCATATAGCCACTATTACATTCACTCACTCATGCATAGTCAATCATATACGCAGTCACTCACCTATACTGCCTTTCATATAGACAGTTACTGACCCATACTGACACAAGCACTCAATCACCGACACAACCATACACTCACTCACCCATACAGTTTCTCACAGATGCACTCACTACCCCATACAGGCACTGACTCACCCACTCACTCATCTATACAGGCAGTCACACACCTCCTCACCCACACAGACAACCATAGAGATAGTCAACCAATCAATCACCCATATAGTCATTCACGTACCCACTAACACGTGCATACATCCACTTAGACATCAACTGACAGACAGATACATTCACACAACCAGTCACTCATCCATACATTCACTGAGACACCTATTCACTTTTTTTACAGTCAGTCACACACCCACTCAGTCATCCAAGAAGTCACTCATACACCCACTGATTCACCAATACACCTAGGTATATATATTTAACACTCAAACATTTGAAAAACACTCACAGTCACTGGATAATGTCATCACTGATGTCATCAGTGATGTCATTTGAGATGTCATCAGTGATGTCACTGACCATGTCAGGAGTGATGCAATATGTGAGGTCATACGCAGTGTATTGCGGGGGCACAAGTTACAGTTAACTCAGCTAACTATACCGGCTGAATTTCTCTGGTTTTGTACAAGTGAAATGTCAGCGTAGCTATAACGTCCCTGTAACCTTTGTTTTTTTAGTGAATATATATATATATATATATATATATATATATATATATATATATATGAGATTCCAGAAGCAACACGTCTCTTCCATGATCCGAGGCCCGTGAAAGGTGGTGCGCTGTGCCGGCAGGACACGCCGGACATTAATTTTTCCTCAGCAAACCAATGAAGCGCAAGCTCAGACAAGGATTGCAATCCAGAATTACTTTAATCGGTTCTGTAACACGTTTCGACTGTCACACAGTCTTGATCACACACTGTGTGACAGTCAAAACGCGTTACAGAACCAATTAATATAATTCTGGATTGCAATCCTTGCCTGAGCTTGCGCTTCATTGGTTTATTGAGAAGAAAGAAAATATATATATATATATTTATTATCTACTGGCGGTCGCCAGTAGATAGTTATAGTTAGGACCTTTATCCATAGGAAATCCGCAACATTCTATTTGAAATAACTCTTGCGCCGGTTGACGAATCTTCGTGAAAGCTTCCAACTTGTTGGGGCGCTCCGCTCCGCTCCTACCCTGAAAGTCTCGGGTTGATTCGTCAAGCGGGGGCCAAGAAAAAAGGGGGGTCCCAAAACGAGTTTTCTCCATGTTAATTCCCATATGAAATTTTAGCCACGGCTACAGCCCGAACTGCTGAACGGAATTACACCAAATTTAGCAAAAAGGTAGCGCTTGGTTCAGAAAGCGACCTTTTTTTTAAATGGTGTAAATACGTTCAGTAGTTGCGGAGACATTCAAAAAATAAGAGTGAAAAAATCGATTTCCCATAGGAAACTTTATGCAAGGCTACAGCAAAAACTGCTGAACGGAATTACACCAAATTTGGCAAAAGGTAGTGCTTGGTTCAGAAAGCACCCTTTTAAAAATGGTGTAAATCCGTTCAGTAGTTACTGAGAAAATCAAAATAAAAGTTTCGATATTTAGAGGCACGGAGGATCCGCGCACCCTCCCGACCACGAGCTACATGCTAATTGGCTGTCAACACTCCAAACCAGGAAGTGTTGGCAGCCATCTTATTCCTCGGTAGAACCGAGGGACAAGAAAAGACAAAAACAAGAGCGAAAAATGCAAAAAGGGGGCAGGGTAGAAACACCCTGACCCCTAGCCCTGCTCAGGGGTCCTACAAGGACCCCAGGACTAAAACATTTTTTTTATTTTTTTATTTTTAAATTGGCAGAAAACGCGCTGGGTGCGCGGATCCTGGCGATAAAAAAAAAAAAACGAAGCGCTGGCCAAGTCCCGGGGGCATGCGGGGTTAATGTATATTTATATGGGGGGCCTCTAAGGCCCCAAGCCCGAGGACTGCCACCCCGGGGCTTTGTAAAACAAAATGGTGCGGAAGGGCTCTGGGCCCTCCCGCAGCCCGAGGACCGACACCCCCGGGGCTTCTTTTTTAAATAAATTAACCTGTGTGGGGGCTCGTGCCCCACATGCCCCGAGGACCGCCACCTCCCTGGGGCACTAATTAAACAAATGTGGGGGTCCGTTTTGGACCCCCGAAGCCCCGGGGACCACCACCTCCCCGGGCTTTGCCAATGTTAGGAGGGGGGGCGCGCGGCCCCCCTCCTGGAGCCTGTGATGGCCCTGGGGACTGCCACAGAAAGCGCCACAGAGCTGCGTTGCAGAGAGGTGTAAAAAGGGGTGTGGCCTCTGAACACCTCTCTGCAACGCAGCTCCCTGGCGCATACTGGAGGTACAGGGTGGGCTAGTTGGACCCCAGGGACCCTCATGATTCAAGGGGACTTAATACCCCAACTTAAAACGCGCCCACGGGGCCCGTTTGCACAGTGGTGAAGGGAGGGGCGGGGCTTCGGGTGACATGTGTGCAAACAGGCCCCGTGGCGCGTTTTAAGATGGAGAATTAAATCACCTTCAATCCTGAGGGTCCCTGGGGGCCAACTAGCCCACCAGGTATGTCCAGTAAGTGCCACAGAGCAGCGTTGCAGAGAGGTGCAAAAAGGGGCGTGGCCTCTGAACACCTCTCTGCAACGCAGCTCTCTGGCGCATACTGGAGGTATCTGGTGGGCTAGTTGGCCCCTAGGGACCCTCGGGATTGAGGAGGAATTAATTCTCCAACTTAAAACGCGCCACAGGGTGTGTTTGCAGACATGTCACCTCAGGCCCCACCACCTTCCTTCTCCATTGTGCAAATATTCCTCTAAAATCAGCCGAACTACGAATTCCAATTTACTCACCTGTTATCAGGAGAGAACTCAGTGCTGCATCTTTTAGCCCAGCACTGACCCTGATAAGTAATTTTAACCGTACTTACCAGTAACTTGAATTTCCTTCCATAGGCTAACATTGACTGGTTTCACTTGGAAATTCTTCTAAGTGTGGAGTTTTGGAACTTTATAATATTCCTCTAAAATCAGCTGAACTACGAATTCCAATTTACTCACCTATCAGGAGAGACCTCAGTGCTGCATCTTTCAGCCCAGTACAGATCCTGAAAAGTAATTCTAACCGTACTTACCAGTAACTTGAATTTCCTTCCATAGGCTAACATTGACTGGTTTCACTTGGAAATTCTTCTAAGTGTGGAGTTTTGGAACTTTATAATATTCCTCTAAAATCAGCCGAACTACGAATTCTGATTTACTCACCTGTTATCAGGAGAGAACCCAGTGCTGCATCTTTTAGCCCAGCACTGACCCTGATAAGTAATTCTAACCGTTCTTACCAGTAACTTGTATTTCCTTCCATTGGAATCCATTGTCTGGTTTTCCGCAGAAAAGTTTCAAAGTGCCGTTTTTCACAAACTACAAATATTCCTTAAAAATCGCCTGTATGACTTAAACGCATTCCTTCAACTGTTTACAGGAGATGCACCAGTGCTGGATCCAGGATCCACCACTGAGTAAGAAAAAGTAACGATAACACTACTTACCTGCTAAGTGAATTTCCTCCCATAGGATAACGTTGGTGATTCTATGTGAAAAGTTTCTGTGTCAACTTTTAAAATACAATAATATTCCTTAAAAGCACTACTGTAACCAAAACGCTTTTACTCAACTGTTTACAGGAGATGTCCCAGGACTGAATCTAGGATCCAGTCCTGTGGTTAGAAAAAGTAATCCATAAAGTAACTAATTGCATTTAACTAGAAATTCACATTGAGCTCAATGTTGCATTGGGTTTGAAATTGTGTTGCCCATTGCAACAACTGTAACTACTGTACTTAAAAGTCTATTGCCTATTTGGAAAGTATTTAAACTAAAGTAATTCATTCTGAGAAAGTATATTTTGTAATGTAATGTATAATGTAATTACAATGTAATTTAAAAAATAAAATATCTAAAAATAAATAGTTTAAAAAAATGTAGTAAATCAGTATCAAAAAAATAAATATAACAATTAATACATTTAAAAATTGTCATTTACAAAACCTTTGAAATTCACTGAAAAAAACCATAGGTTTCAGACATGTTATAGTTAGGAATTAGCATTTAAAAAACCTTTGAAATTCACTGAAAAAACCATAGGTTTCAGGCACGTTATAGTTAGAAATTAGCATTTAAAAAACCTTTGAAATTCACTGAAAAAACCATAGGTTTAAGACACGTTATAGTTAGAAATTAGCATTTAAAAAACCTTTGAAATTCACTGAAAAAACCATAGGTTTTAGGGACAGTTATAGTTAGTTGGACATTGCACTCGTACAAAACCCGTGAAATTCCCCCGTTATAGTTAGTTCAGCTAACTATAACTCGCGCCCCTGGCGCTGATGACGTCACATATTACATCACTCATGACATGGTCAGTGACATCACTGATGACATCACTGATGACATCTCAAATGACATCACTGATGACATCATCCAGTGACTGTGTGTTTCTGTAAAGTTTAAATATTTTTAATATATATAGGGAAAGGCGTATTGAAGAATGAGTGGGTGTATAAGTGTCTGTATGGATGATTTAGTAGGTGCGTGACTAACTCTATAAGTGAGTGATTAAACGTATCTTACTGAATGCATGGGTTAGTGACTAAACTGGGTGAATGTCTGTATCCGTCTGTTTTTTTCAGTGAATTTCAAAGGTTTTAAATGCTAATTTCTAACTATAACGTGTCTGAAACCTATGGTTTTTCAGTGAATTTCAAAGGTTTTTTAAATGCTAATTTCTAACTATAACGTGCCTGAAACCTATGGTTTTTTCAGTGAATATATATATATATATATATATATATATATATATATATATATTCACTAAAAAAACAAAGGTTACAGGGACGTTCTAGTTAGGGTCAGATTTTACTCATACAAAACCAGAGAAATTCAGCCGTTATAGTTAGCTGAGTTAACTATAACTCGCGCCCCGCAATGCACAGCTTATGACCTCACATATTACATCACTCATGGCATGATAAGTAACATCAGGAACTACTGAACGGATTTACACCATTAACAAAAAAAGTGCTTTCTGAACCAAAAGCTACCTTTTTTGCCAATTTTGCGTAATTCCGTTCAGCAGTTCGGGCTGTAGCCGTGTCTAAAGTTTCCTATGGAAATTAACATGGAGAAAAAGCGTTTTGGGACCCCCCCTTTTTCTCTGCCCCCACTTGACGGATCACTCTGAAATTTCAACACAACAGCTGAAGTGAGTGGCCCATCAGTTTTAAAAATGTCGCTAGGATTCGTCAAACGGCGCCAAAGTTATTGGCAAATCAAAAAACTAGGTTCAAACTACAACTACCTACTGGCAAGCGCCAGTAGGTAATATGAGATTTATATATGTATATATAAAACTTACTGCAGGTAGGTAGTTATAGTTAAGACCTAGTTTCCATAGAAAAAGCGTTTTTTGTTCTAATAACTTTGGCGCTGGTTAATGAATCTTCACAAAACTTTCAAAATTAGTACGTACCCGATTATAGCTGCTGTGTGGAAGGTTTCGGGTGATTTGTCAAGAGGGCAAAGAAAAAGGGGGCCCAAAACACTTTTTTGCCATGCAATTTCCCACAGGAATTTTGAACATGACTACAGCCCAAACCGCTAGATGGAATTACACTAAATTTGGAAGAAAGCTAGCTCTTGGTCCAGAAAGAGACCTTTTTGTAGTTTGGTATAAATCCCTACGGTAGTTTTGGAGTTATGCAAGAAAAAATACATTTGTATATCTAGGGATGCGAATCTGCCACAGATCCGACAAAACTCATGCTGAGATCTGACTGGCTGTCAACCAGGACGTGTTGGCAGCCATCTTGGGACTATGATTCCTCCAACTGCAAACTGCAAACTGCAAAGTGTCGTCGACATGTTCCCTGAACGTTTCTCTCCATCGAAGGGCATGTCCAGTATCTTTCCATGTATCTCTGGGCGAAATGTAGTCACTTTAAGCCAAGCCAAGCAGTACTGCTGCCCCAGCCATCTGCCTGAAGGCTGTGGAAGAAACATCTATGGCCATAGCTATAATTTCGGAAGAGGCCTTTTCACATTCCACAAGGATCTCTTTCATCTCTTTCTTCTTGTCCTCTTGGAGATACTCAAAAGAGATGAGATGTCAGACCACTTCTGACAGTCGTATCTATCAAGGAGAGCCAGACCCTTGGAGGCTCTGATTGAAGTAGCCTCCATCGCAGAGAAACTCTTGCCTATATTATCAAGCCTGAGGCCTTCTTGATCCGGAGGAGCAGTGCAAAACGAGGAAAGATGTTTTGCTCTTTTATGAGCAGCTTACATGATGACCAAGTCCGGTCTAAGGTGACCAATGAGACAAGCAGGAGAACCCACAGGAGCATTGTACTTTTTGTCCAGCTTTGGACTCACCTGCCACAGACGCTGGTGTCAATTTTAAGCCTTCCCCCACCATATGAAATCAACAATAGGGATAGCATGACTGGTGCGCTGAGATCCCGCCTTAAAATCATAGAGGAAGCACTCTGTTCGTTTATCTGGCATAGGAAGCTCGAAGCACTTAGACACTCTCCCAAGCAAGTTGTGGAAACTGCCAATATCCAAAGGCAGAGAATCTGCTGCTGGAGGGGTAGGAGAAGCTGGCATTGGTATGACAATCATCCCACTCAGCATGAACATTAGGATCCAACTGGAGCCCCCTTTCTTCTAGCTGCTGGTCACCGCTGTCCTGCAACTGACTGCTGAACTTTGGCTGCGCTACAAAATCTAACAGAATAAACTCTTTCAACTGAGAAGTGGCTGAGGACTGGAAATTTATTTACACCGTCCAATAAAGCACCAGAGTTCATTTACCTATATCATTTACCTGTATCTCTTGATGATTATTCACCTTAAACAAAAGTTACAGAACGACGATTGATTGGACATATGTGTGTCAATTGTAATTCTTGAATCTTTGGAAACACCATTCAGGGGTCATTTGTTATATTTATGGTAGTCCTGAAGATGGTCTCATGGACAAATGCATAGAGACCGAAACGTCGACACTCACACTCTCTTCTGGAAAATAATGTACAATGAGAAGAAGTGTTTACAATAGTGGCATTGAAGGATCATACAATTGTATCTATTTTCCTCGTGTTACATTGTTTATATAACTGTGTAGTACCCTTGATAAATCTCAAAAGATAAAAAAAATTTTCTATATATACCCGTGTTTTGAATATTCATTGTTCCGTGATTGATTCATTGGTCCTTATGTTTGTACAAGGAACAAAATAATTATTTTTTAGATAAAAGATGTTTGAATAACATTTCTGTGGCAAGTTTATCGATAATTCTTGCAGCTAAAAAATATTTATCAAAAGCAATAGAACAGAGTATTTTAAACAAATTCCTTGAAGGCGTTGTTTACCCGTTTGTTAGAGCAATAGGGCTGCACTCTCCTGGGGTGCCGATTATACGTGCAAGTATTTTTTCCAAGAAGTGGTTTCTCACTCAAATGCAAGATACAAGGTTGTTCACTAAACAGCTGGTGTGGCTCAATCTGTGCCTAATGCTGGGGAGTGCCCCAGCAAGGCCACTCCCCATGTCTGCTGCTTTAATCCACCTCTCTCGTTTGACTACAAAGTGGGTGTGGGCAGGGGGGCACTGGTCGGCCCATTTGCACCTCTGTACGTAGTACACATTAACCCTTTTTGGGGAGTGCTGACCGCGTAGACTGGTCTCTCGAGAAGTGGCAAATGTCAGATAAACGCTCTTAATCTAGTCCAAGAAAGTGTCACCTCTCCATTGGCACTTTCACACATCCCTTCCAACTTTTATCAAAATGACTGTCCCCGTTTTTGCAGTTTTTCTTTCTCGCGGAAGCTAGGCGCATACATTTTGTTTTTCCTAATTCCACGAACCGAACCCCATACTACTTGGATTGTCTGAATTACCAAGCATGTTTTAGCTCTTTGTAAGTGGGCTCTCACCCACTCACACACCCATAGTTACACACACACACTCTCAGACCCATGCAGACACTTACACACCTGTCCCATACAGCCACTTCCAGATCAACAAAGCCACTCCCAGACCAACACAGCCACCCATACAGTGACTCACACACCCACACAGTCACACACACCCACTCACACGCCCATACAGCCACTCACACCCACTCACAGACTCACACAGCCACTCAAACACCCATTTACAGACCCATACAGCCACTCACATACCCATTCATTAACCCACACTCCAACACAGACCGATACAGCTACACACACATCCACAAAATTACTTACACCGACTCACATACCCATTCTCACCCACACATTCTCACACAAACACCCACTCACAGATCCACACAGCCGCTCCCAGGCCCACACAGCCACTTACCCACTCCCACCCATACAGGGACTCACAGACCCACAGGCACTCACATACCTACTCACAGACCCATACAGACACCTATACAGCCACTCCCACTCACAGACCCACATACCCATTCACAGACTCATGTACAGATCCACCCAGCCACTCGGACACCCATTCACCAACCCACACACACCAACACAGACTGATACAGCCACTCACACATCAACTCACTCACCCATTCACACACACCAACTCACACACCCATTTACACACACTTACACAACCACTCACACCCATAGTCACTCATACACGCCTATTAATATATCTTTTTTGACAACAAAACATACAAATTCAGTAAAAAAAAAACAAAGGTTGCAGATCTATAACAGTTAGAAAATAGGAATAAAAAACCTTACAAATACACTCACAAAAGTTACAGGGAGGTTATAGTTAGGAAATAAAAATAAAAAAACATTAGAAATTCACACAGAAACATAGGTTACAGGGATGTTATAGTTAGGCTCAGATTTTACACACACAAAACCATAGAAATTCAGCGGTTACAGTTACCTGAGCCAACTATAACTTACGCCCCCGCAATGCACTGCTTATGAACTCACATATTACAACACTCGTGACATGGTCAGTGACATCACTGATGACATCTCAAATGGCCCCCCTCCCCAATTAAAATTATATCGGAAGCGGGCCACATGGTCCTTCTCCCCAAGCCTTTAAAAGGCCATGGTACCCCATTCCCTGGGGCCCAATTAAGTAATTTAATTTAGGGGAGGGGCCACACAGCCTCCTCCCCGAGCCATATTCAGTCCTAGGTACCCCATCTCCCCCAGGGACAAGGTATGTTTTATGAGTAGGGGGGCCACATGGCCCCTTTTCCCCGAGCCTTTAAAAGGCCTTAGGGCCCCAACCCCCGGGCCATGCCTTTTAATAAAAAAGAAAAAAAAAAAAAAACAGGGGGGAGCCATTGTAGGCCTGTGGAGCAGGGGAAAAAATCCTTTACAAAAAGGGAGCCATTATAGGCCCTGGGCAGCCCACCTACGGGACGGAACCCCCCCCTCAAAAAAAAAGGGGAGGGGGCTGCACAGCCTTCCTCCCTATGCCTTGAAAAGACCCTGGGGACCCCAGGGCCGCTATCTTATCAAAAAGGGAGGAGGGCCGCACAGCCTGAGCCTTTATTGGCCCTTGGGAACCCATACCCTAGGACTGTCTCACTTGCTGTGTCCCGGGAAGCCCACCCCCGGGACACAGCGGTTTCCCTGCCTGCACCAGCATGCTAGTGCTGGCATGGTGAAACAGTTTTTCACCTTGCCAGAGTACTAGGAATTGCAGGAATCCACCTTTGCCCGCAAAATGCTTTTGACTTACAGATTAGGTTTGTAAAGGGAAAGGTCTGACAAGCCTAAAGTGTATCAAGAAGTACATGGTGGAGTTGGGAAAGCTAGAAATTATTAAAGAGAGTTTCTTTATCCTTCAGAAACATTTCTCTTTAGTACATTAGATCATAACACTACATTGTGTGGCGTTTATTGGAAAGAAACTGTTACTTCCTGTTTTTAGAGTGCTTCAGATACAACATACCCAAGGTTTTATTTTTAAGAGTGGCATTTAGCATTTTCAAGCTATGCTACAGTGTGGGTACATTTTTAGAAATGTGAAATAACAGTTTGAGCAAAAAAAAGTGAACTTTTAACTATAATTTGAGACCTGTGCTAGTGGTGATAAAGTACAGGGTATTTGTAAAATTGCAGTTGTAGTATACATTTTCAAAGCTATATTGGTGTAATTATATTTATTGAGGTTATTACGATTTTTATGGAGTTAAATTGTACTTTGATGAATATATTTATTGTACTTATGACAGTCACTTTATATATTTTTTTTTTTAAAGCAATGGGCAAGTCTTTGGAGTAGAAGGATGGGAATGCAAGATTGACTATGAGGGTGTTTTATTTTTATAATGTGAAAGTATTTGTAATGTTGGTGCGCCTTATTTGGCTCAAATCAAACAATAAATTTGAATTTTGAGTGGCATTTATTAGAAGTGAATGTTTCTAAAAATGAATTTAAAAAAAAAAAATCAGGAACCCCGCCTTTCTAACTACAGTGTTATTGCTGACATAAAAGGCATGTCATTTATCGTGTCCCTTATATGTGGACTATATTGTTATATTGATGGAGTAACATTCTCTTCCAAATCATACACAAGAGAAGTTTTTATACAGATTACACCTTGAACTGAAATAATACAATACGCACCTAAATGTGATGATCAAGGAAAAAGTGAAGTAAACTAATTGTCTAGACTCACACAATTTGGACAGGTATGAAAAACAGGTTTGGATCTGGGCACTTTTTTCTTTAGAAATATATTTAGCAGTGTTTATTTTCATATTATTTTGATGGATATATCCATTCTCAAACATTTCTTGCCTGGATCAAGAAATTTACAATAGTTTCAACAATCAATATTTCCCTGCAATTCTACTAGGACCACACCTTTTTTCTAGATGAATGTATATGTTGAGATGATATGTAATGGATTTGTCATCCGATCAACACTTTTCAATCCATCGTGTTTACGAAATAAGGTTTATTAATCCAGCATATGTCCCCCATATAATGTTTAGAGCTGGCCTATATTCATTTTGCCAGTACCAGTAATAAAAGAGTAAAACAATTAACCATATAACTAAAAGCATTTGGGATCATGTTCTAGAACCTCAAAGTCTTTATGTAAGAGACAACAAATATTTTTCCTACAAGAGGCACATGCAACAATTATTTACCTGTCTTTACAATTGTACGAAGAAAGGAATAGTCAAATGCTTTCTAAAGCCTACCCATATTTCTGTGTGAGGAGTGGACTATTGATACATTAGTACATCCGCAAGTGGGTGGATGGGAGGGGTACTGGTCTCAACTGACAAACTAGCATGTGCACTCAGCACAAGTTAGCTACAAACTCTCATCATCTGCCGTATTGAAAGAGGAGAACTTCATCTCAGGCAGTGATATTGTGAGTTTTTGTTTCTTTGTGCAAATTTGTGCTTTTCGGAGTCAGCCCATTTCTTTGCCGAATGCATCCCATGCTTAAACTGTGGGGGCATCTGCTGATTTCCAGGCCATCCTAATTGCCCTTTTGGCCAGCAACAGAGTGAGAAACCTACTGCTCACATTTTGATATTTCAGATGGGGGCCATAGGTAAGTTTAAACCTTCTCTACCCAAACCATACGATAATAACCTGCTTCTTTTTCTCCGCATCTAGGGCAAGCGATGGATCGGTTGCCATATGTTATCCTAAGTTTCCTAACGTGTTAAATTCGTACGGTGTATGTAATTATATTGCATATATTTGAATCTAGAACACTTGTTTACTGTGTGTGAACAGGTCAGATTGTTTACATTCCCCTTCATACATCTCGCTATCTAAACCCTCTTCCTATTCTTCAGGACACTAAGGTCCACTCTAGTAGTGTTTATTAATTCTTTGTATTACTATGCTAAAAAGTGGTTACCATCGCCTAATATACGAAGTATTTGTGGAGGTCTTTTAGGATACGTATCTTCAATAATCAGGGGATCATTGCAGCTTACCTCCCAGGCCTTTCAACCTCAATAGTAGATTGACAATCTATGCATCTTCAGGACTTAAAAGACCTTAGCATCCAGTCAGCCTCAAATCACAAAAGCCATTGCTTTCTCCTGGGACGTGGACTTTTTTCCTTTCCAGCTATACCTACCATGGTTTGTGAGCTGTTGTTTGGACTCAAAGAAACAATTACAGGAGTGGACCCGTTAACCCAGGTGAGACCGGGTAAATTTTGTATCAAAACAACGTCTCAACTGGAAATCATTAAACAAGGGCAATTAAATTAGTGATATGTATCACAAGGACCGGGAGCAAAAGAAAGGGAGACCACACGGGAAGGGTAAAGTGAACAGATTATTATTGTAGGTAGTTAGAACAGCACTACATTACAATTAAATGTATGGTGACCATAGCACACAAGTGAGCACTGGGCGTGCTGGTGATCGGTGACGGCGCAGTGACACAAGGGTGTAAGGAAAACAGAGCGAACGGCGAAAAAATGGAAACAAGTAATAAAAGTGGTCAATGATATAATACAATTATATACAGTCGGTGTTTTAAATTTGGGATAAATAAATTGACCACAACAGCGCCAAGGTTCTGTGCTGGGTAGTCGACGGCGTTTCAACCGGATTCATTTCAGGTCATCATCAGGACAATGGTCACTTAGTTTCAACAATAGTGCTGTATATGGGGGAGGAGGCAGAGAAAAGGAGAGTGGTATGAGCGGATAAGTAGCCCGTAAAAAGGAAGAGAGGCAGAAAAGGTCCAGGTAATGGACAATTACCTGAGAAGATCAAGACAAACAATTTGGGTGGGTCCAGCCGAGGGAAGGAAATCAATTATAGTAGCCGAGTAACTGGAAGAAACAATGCGTGAATCAAGCGAAGGACAACTGTTGGGAAAGAGAACAAGGGCCATGTAAGAGGAATGCCCTGTAATAAGCCCATAAGGTGGGTACTAAGGGGGGGGGCGTGCTTGGGAGCAGAAAGGGAGTAAAATACCTGTAAATCCGGTGTAGGGAACAAGAAGGCTGAACGTCAGTGCTTCCCGGCGGGATCCATGAGGTCCCCGAGGTCTGGGTCAAATATGGTCGATCTAAAGGGGCAAATAGAAGTGAGGGAGTCAGAGCCAGTAAAGATATGGGGCTGAGCTGCTGGAAGGGAGACCGTGAAGCAGCGAGCCTACCTGATTTGGAGGAGATCCAAAAACGTTCCAAGTCCGGAATGAAGCCGGCAAGATGAATGAGTCTGCGCTCGACCGAGGCGCTGGACTGATCCGGGTGAGAGAGGAAGCAATCCTCCAGTTCAGGATGGGGCGCGGGACGAGTGAAGATTCCTGGTCAGGGGCGTGTGGGTGAACCGGCATATTAAGAAAGCCGGAAGACAGACGGGTGACGTGCTAGGTCACGTGGAAAGAAAGACTGGACCGGGCATGAAGGAGCCTTATCCAGGGCCCCCGGGGGACCAGAAGGAATATAGTAGAAAAGGGAATGAAGCACAGGGGGGGGGTAGAAACACCGTCGACTACCCAGCACAGAACCTTGGCGCTGTTGGGGTCAATTTATTTATCCCAAATTTAAAACACCGACTGTATATAATATTATATCATTGACCACGTTTGTTACTTGTTTCCATTATTTTGCCGTTCACGCTGTTTTCCTTACACCCTTGTGTCACTGCGCCGTCACCTATCACCAGCACGCCCAGTGCTCACTTGTGTGCTATGGTCACCATACATTTAATTGTAATGTAGTGCTGTTATAACTACCTGCAATAATAATCTGTTCACTTTACCCTTCCCGTGTGGTCTCCCTTTCTTTTGCTCCCGGTCCTTGTGATACATATCACTAATTTAATTGCCCTTGTTTAATGATTTCCAGTTGAGACATTGTTTTGATACAAAATTTACCCGGTCTCACCTGGGTTAACGGAGTCCACTCCTGTAATTGTTTCTTTGATATTGAGCAACCGCTGAGTTGCGAGAGTATTTCATATACTTTACACACCAAGGTGTCGCGTAATGTGCAATTAATTTATGCATTGTCCTCTAGGGAGACCCCGGCCTACACGGATGACTACATCCAACGTATCTTAAGTGGCCCCTCTCTACTTTCACATACTTCCACTCCTCTTTCTGCAGCCCCCAACACTTCAAGGGCATTAATAGAGAAACTCGAGAACTTAAAGAAGAAACAGATACGCACTGATCTACATGCACGCATGTTAACAGAATACCTCAAGTCTGATACCATACCACTAGGGCTTCAAATACGTAACATCCCAGCAATCTTCACCCAGGATCCCAAATTCCGGACTGATTTCAGCCACCTTGCCACGACCTGCTCTAGGCACTGGATGGTGCTAGGCATCGACACAGCCACAGAGCATAGTCGGAAAGAACTTGAAGAAATCGCCGAACTCGAAAAAATCATTCTATCAGACACCTCTATCACTGATGCAAAGGCTCTACTAGACAAAATCAACAATACCATCACCACCTTCCACACCTTTGAACAAAACAAGAAGATAAACAAAATACAAAAGGACATTAAAAACTATAATAAAGACACGACTTACCCATACTTGCTTGACACATTCTTCAACACACCTTACCAACCACTGAGAAATAGGAACTGGGGCAGATACAGGAACAATCTGGCCATCACTTTCTCGGACTCCTCCAATACTTCCATCAAAGATTCAGATCCTGGTGAAGGACCTAGCACGGAATGACCACAGAACAGACCCCACCCACAACCCCTACTACCATCCGTTTTTTTAGGTGGGAACCGCAGACGAGGTCTGGGACAAACAAGACCCAACTACCAATATCAGTACGCGGGCGAGCGACAAACACGCCTCAAATTCTATCAATGGGGCCCACAATGACGTCCACCACTCCTACTGTAGCAGATATTAACAGTACTACTCAGACTAATACTGATTCGAATCCACCTCAGCTGACACCCACATCTGGTCACATGACGATCACACAACCCATAACCATCACATGTACTGACCAGGAGAGATCTATTGCCTCCTTCATTCCGATCTTTAATTTGTCCAAACACATTCTGTCCCTAGATGAAATCTCACTCCTCAGCAAGGGCCTTTCTTTCGTCCCTACGAATCGTAGTAATTTCTTCAAACTCCAAGAGGACTTACTCTTATTTTTCAGACGCATCCGCCTAAAGCAAATTTTTTTCGGATAAACCTGACTCCAACACACCTTATGAAAAACAGTTTCACCTAGCCTCAACTTTTCTCCCCCCGACCTCCACAATGCCCCCCGAAATCTTGTCCTTCGAGAGACTAGTTATACATGAAGTTAAGGATTTACAGAACCAATCTGAGTTTGTCCCCTACAATATCCCGCTGAGCGAAAGACAGGCCCTAGGCAACCTACGTGATAACCCACACATAGTTATCACACCTGCAGACAAGGGCGGGGGTATAGTGGTTATGGATATGGACAAATATGACGCCGAGGTCCTACGCCAACTGAATAACGCCTCCCACTACCGTTCCTTACCCATTGATCCCCTCTCTGACATTCGCAAACAGATAGTCACCACAAAAGCTCTGCACTCAGGGATTATCACCAAAAAAAGAACATGCCTTCTTGAACAACTCACACCCCAGAACCCCAGTGGTCTATGTACTGCCCAAAATTCACAAAACCTCTACCGATCCGCCGGGACGTCCCATAGTCTCTGGATGCGGTTCTATACTAGAACCATTAGGAAAATACATTGACTCATTCCTGAAGGAATTTGTCCCCCTGACTGATACTTTTGTGAGAGACAGTACACACCTCATCAACATCATTGAAGCCAGGCCCTTTGACAATGACAACGACTTCATGTTAGGCCTTACGATTATCAAACAACTCTTGTACACACGACCCAGACCACCCCGCGTCCCCAGTGACTTCATTATGGACCTACTACACATTGCACTCACGAATAACTAACTATTTCCTCTCAAAGACACCTTTTTTCTACAGATCAAAGGTGTAGCCATGGGCGCTTGCTTCGCCCCCAACTTTGCCATCCTTTATGTTCACCATCTTGAAACCACCCATTTCCTATCTGATCTTAACCCTTTCTTATCCAACATCAACCTCTGGCGTCGATACATTGACGACATCCTTTTACTATGGCATGGCACACAGGAAGATTTGGAATCCTTTATAACCTGGCTCAACAACTGCCAACCCCACCTCACATTAACATCTGATGTTAGATCCAACGACCTCCCCTTCCTTGGCCTCACCCTTCATGCGGAAGAAGGGTCCTTGGGCACCACCCTATTTCGAAAACCCACGGAACGCAACACTCTTAATGTATTCTAGCTACCACCCTAAAGGCCTCAAGGACGGACTACCTTATGGTCAATTTCTTCGTATTCGGAGAAATTGCAAGTGGCGAAAAGACTACTCCAGAGAAGCAGTCATTCTCTCTGAAAAATTGATCAACAGGGGCTACCCCAAACGCATTGTATCCCGTGCATCCAAACGGGCGTGGTACTGCCACAGAGAATTTCTGCTCTCCCCTTCAAACAAACGGACTAACTTGCACATTCCATTTGTATCCACCTACAGTCCATCCAGTAATATGGTCAGTAAGGTGATCAAAAGCAACTGGCCTATACTGCGCACTCACCCCTCCTTCAAGGAACCTCCCCTCTTCTCTTACAAGAGAGGCAGCAATCTTGCCGACAAACTGGTACATGCCATTACATGGCCCAAAAATGAAAAGAAAACCCAATCTGTGACCTCCATGTGGGGTCTCCCACCGATCATTGGCCACTTTAAATGTCAAACCTGCTCCGCATGTAACCTGACCTACAACACCAAGGAATTTGTCACCACTGGCCATACTTATCAACTCAAAACTTTCTCCAACTGCCGAACATCCAACGTTATCTACGCGATACGTTGCCCTTGCAACCTACTATACATCGGCCAGACTACACAAATGGTTAAGCAGCAAATTTTTCAGCATCAAAGCCGCATAAGATGTAATGTGGACACTGCGCCTCTTGTCGGACATTTTAAAGAAGAAAAAAAAATTCGGAAATGGATCTAACATGGCAAGTGATTGACCGCCCATTACTCCCCATCCGCGGTGGTAACCTACAACTTCTACTGAACAAGTGCGAGTGTCGCTGGATAGCTCGCTGTGACTCCGTCAATAATGGACTAAACACCTTGGATGAATGGAACACGGTCATCACTGTACCTTCGCTCCCCTGACCGATCCATTCCAGGTTCTCCGTCCAGCCGTCCAGGTACCCTGCACATGGCTCACCTTCACTGGAGCCACCATGAGTTCAGGCTCATAGCCTTGTTTCCGACAGTCATCATTTAGCCGGTACAGTCCACACACTACCCTTGTATCACTCTGGCTGTATACAAAATGAATTATCCCTGTGTTGTTTTATGTTCATATACAATTCTGTCCCCTGCGTATGAGACTAATGCGTATTCTTGTTGTTCCCTAATCATGTGTAACCTCCCTTCTTCCCCCCTTGTCTCCACCTTGACTCCTGCAGGTTACAAGATCAACACTCATTCATGTTGTTTGGTTTGAATCTTGTTTGACCATAATCATGTTGTTTGGTTTGAATTTTGGTTGACCATAACTATTACATTGACTTGCCTTGTTCTTTTTGCAATGACCCATACTGTGCTCTGATCGCACATATTATGGAATAACATTGATTGTTTACACGCAACCTGCGTACTGTATAATATAATGTTAGTGAGATTGTCGTCTTGAAATTCACCCAAGGCTATGAATACTGTTATTTATTAGAAACCTTGAATATGGTTGCTTTCATTTGTTATATATCTTGGTTTATTTCAATTGTTAAAATTATTGCTGCACTGTAGTCTCGAACACTCTCCCCTCCCCCACCCCCCTCCCACTCGGTGCTTCATTCCCCCTTTCTACTATATTCTTTCTGGTCCCCCGGGGGCCCTGGATAAGGCTTCCTTCATGCCCAGTCCAGTCTTTCTCTCCACGTGACCTAGCACGTCACCCGTCTGTCTTCCGGCTTTCTTAATATGCCGGTTCACCCACACGCCCCTGACCAGGACGCTTCACTCGTCCCGCGCCCCATCCCGAACTGGAGGATTGCTTCCTCTCTCACCTGGATCAGTCCAACGCCTTCGTAGAGCGCAGACTCGTTCATCTTGCCGTCTTCATTTCGGACTTGGAACGTTTTTGGATCTCCTCCGAATCGGGTAGGCTCGCTGCTTCACGGCCTCCCTTCCAGCAGCTCAGCCCCATATTTTTACTGGCTCTGACTCTCTCACTTCTATTTGCCCGTTTAGATCGACCATATTTGACCCAGACCTCGGGGACCTCATGGATCCCGCCGGGAAGCACTGACTTTCAGCCTTCTTGTTCCCTACACCGGATTTACAGGTATTTTACTCCCTTTCCGCTCCCAAGCACTTCCCCCCCCTTAGTACCCACCTTATGGGCTTTTTACAGGGCATTCCTCTTACATGGCCCTTGTTCTCTTTCCCAACAGTTGTCCTTCGCTTGATTCACGCATTGATTCTTCCAGTTACTCGGCTACTATAATTGATTTACTTCCCTCGGCTGGACCCTTGGCCGCCCCACCCAAATGGTTTGTCTTGATCTTCTCAGGTAATTGTCCATTACCTGGACCTTTTCTGCCTCTCTCTTCCTTTTTACGGGCTACTTATCTACTCATACCACTCTCCTTTTCTCTCCCTCCTCCCCCATATACAGCACTATTGTTGAAACTGAGGGGCCGATTCCGATCTCGGTCGGAGGCGCACCCAATACCATTCGGTCGGGAAAAAAGCCATGCGAAAGCCTGTTTCCCGACCGATCCGTACAGCACACCGAACGAGCAAGTACGATGCGCACAACAGCAAAGAATCCGGCCGAGCCGTACTCACCCAAACCAGGTCCTGTTCTCCGACCGAGGCGAATCCGGAAACACCGAATCTAGTCGCACGGAAGGAAAAATGCAGCCCCGTCCGGCCGGACAAGTACGATGCGCTTTCCGTACGCGCCGAACCCGTCGCTACGCACGGCACGTCAAAGCATCCGGAGAGGCGCACATAAGCTCCGATTCGCGCCACAACACGATCCACGGCTCCGAGAGCGAACACAGCAGTGACTAGGGCGGCGCGAGGCGACGAGGACGAGGCGAGCGACGAGGACGAGGCGAAGCGACGAGAAGGACGAACGACATGAACCAACCATGAATCCCTTCGTCCCGATCATACCAATATTCTACATTTACTACCGGAACAGGCACGGACGCGTACGGCGCAGAAGGTAAGCCAGACACCAACCACAAAACACATACAACACGTACCACGACACATCACACACACACACACGGATGCAGAATATACTTACACCAGCAACAGCAGCACCATAGGGGCGGGATGCCCATCACCAATGCCACATATGCACACAGGGGCCTGAATGCGCACCACCACCCCTACCCAGGGGTGGCATGATGCCTACCACCACTACCACCCTCACCCAGGGGGGCAGGATGCCTACCACTACTACCACCCTTAGCCAGGGGGCAGGATGCTTACCACTACTACCACCCTCACCCAGGGGGGCAGGATGCCTACCACTACTACCACCCTTAGCCAGGGGGCAGGATGCTTACCACTACTACCACCCTCACCCAGGGGGGCAGGATGCCCACCACTACTACCACCCTCACCCAGGGGGCAGGATGCCCACCACTACTACCACCCTCACCCAGGGGGGCAGGATGCCTACCACTACTACCACCCTTAGCCAGGGGGCAGGATGCTTACCACTACTACCACCCTTAGCCAGGGGGCTGGATGCCTACCACTAGTACCACCCTCACCCAGGGGGGCAGGATGCCTACCACTACTACCACCCTTAGCCAGGGGGCAGGATGCCTACCACTACTACCACCCTCACCCAGGGGGCAGGATGCCCACCACTACTACCACCCTCACCCAGGGGGGCAGGATGCCTACCACTAGTACCACCCTCACCCAGGGGGGCAGGATGCCTACCACTACTACCACCCTTAGCCAGGGGGCAGGATGCCCACCACTACTACCACCCTCACCCAGGGGGCAGGATGCCCACCACTACTACCACCCTCACCCAGGGGGCAGGATGCCTACCACTACTACCACCCTTAGCCAGGGGGCAGGATGCCCACCACTACTACCACCCTCACCCAGGGGGCAGGATGCCCACCACTACTACCACCCTCACCCAGGGGGCAGGATGCCTACCACTACTACCACCCTTAGCCAGGGGGCAGGATGCTTACCACTACTACCACCCTCAGCCAGGGGGCAGGATGCCCACCACTACTACCACCCTCACCCAGGGGGCAGGATGCCCACCACTACTACCACCCTCACCCAGGGGGGCAGGATGCCTACCACTACTACCACCCTTAGCCAGGGGGCAGGATGCCTACCACTACTACCACCCTTAGCCAGGGGGCAGGATGCTTACCACTACTACCACCCTCACCCAGGGGGGCAGGATGCCTACCACTACTACCACCCTTAGCCAGGGGGGCAGGATGCCTACCACTACTACCACCCTCATCCAGGGGGGCAGGATGCCCACCACTACTACCACCTGGATGCCTACCACTAGTACCACCCTCACCCAGGGGGCAGGATGCCTACCACTACTACCACCCTTAGCCAGGGGGCAGGATGCCTACCACTACTACCACCCTCACCCAGGGGGCAGGATGCCCACCACTACTACCACCCTCACCCAGGGGGCAGGATGCCTACCACTAGTACCACCCTCACCCAGGGGGGCAGGATGCCTACCACTAGTACCACCCTCACCCAGGGGGGCAGGATGCCTACCACTACTACCACCCTTAGCCAGGGGGCAGGATGCCCACCACTACTACCACCCTCACCCAGGGGGCAGGATGCCCACCACTACCACCCTCACCCAGGGAGGGCAGGATGCCTACCACTACTACCACCCTTAGCCAGGGGGCAGGATGCCTACCACTACTACCACCCTTAGCCAGGGGGCAGGATGCTTACCACTACTACCACCCTCACCCAGGGGGGCAGGATGCCTACCACTACTACCACCCTTAGCCAGGGGGCAGGATGCTTACCACTACTACCACCCTTAGCCAGGGGGCTGGATGCCTACCACTAGTACCACCCTCACCCAGGGGGGCAGGATGCCTACCACTACTACCACCCTTAGCCAGGGGGGCAGGATGCCTACCACTACTACCACCCTCACCCAGGGGGCAGGATGCCCACCACTACTACCACCCTCACCCAGGGGGGCAGGATGCCTACCACTAGTACCACCCTCACCCAGGGGGCAGGATGCCTACCACTAGTACCACCCTCACCCAGGGGGGCAGGATGCCTACCACTACTACCACCCTTAGCCAGGGGGCAGGATGCCTACCACTACTACCACCCTCACCCAGGGGGCAGGATGCCCACCACTACCACCCTCACCTAGGGGGGGCAGGATGCCTACCACTACTACCACCCTTAGCCAGGGTGGCAGGATGCTTACCACTACTACCACCCTCAGCCAGGGGGCAGGATGCCCACCACTACTACCACCCTCACCCAGGGGGCAGGATGCCCACCACTACTACCACCCTCACCCAGGGGGCAGGATGCCTACCACTACTACCACCCTTAGCCAGGGGGCAGGATGCCTACCACTACTACCACCCTCACCCAGGGGGCAGGATGCCCACCACTACCACCCTCACCCAGGGGGGCAGGATGCCTACCACTACTACCACCCTTAGCCAGGGGGCAGGATGCTTACCACTACTACCACCCTCAGCCAGGGGGCAGGATGCCCACCACTACTACCACCCTCACCCAGGGGGGCAGGATGCCCACCACTACTACCACCCTCACCCAGGGGGCAGGATGCCTACCACTACTACCACCCTTAGCCAGGGGGGCAGGATGCCTACCACTACTACCACCCTTAGCCAGGGGGGCAGGATGCCTACCACTACTACCACCCTTAGCCAGGGGGCAGGATGCTTACCACTACTACCACCCTCACCCAGGGGGGCAGGATGCCTACCACTACTACCACCCTTAGCCAGGGGGCAGGATGCTTACCACTACTACCACCCTTAGCCAGGGGGCTGGATGCCTACCACTAGTACCACCCTCACCCAGGGGGGCAGGATGCCTACCACTACTACCACCCTTAGCCAGGGGGGCTGGATGCCTACCACTAGTACCACCCTCACCCAGGGGGCAGGATGCCTACCACTACTACCACCCTTAGCCAGGGGGGCAGGATGCCTACCACTACTACCACCCTCACCCAGGGGGCAGGATGCCCACCACTACTACCACCCTCACCCAGGGGGGCAGGATGCCTACCACTAGTACCACCCTCACCCGGGGGGCAGGATGCCTACCACTAGTACCACCCTCACCCAGGGGGGCAGGATGCCTACCACTACTACCACCCTTAGCCAGGGGGCAGGATGCCTACCACTACTATCACCCTCACCCAGGGGGCATGATGCCCACCACTACCACCCTCACCCAGGGGGGCAGGATGCCTACCACTACTACCACCCTTAGCCAGGGGGCAGGATGCTTACCACTACTACCACCCTCAGCCAGGGGGGCAGGATGCCCACCACTACTACCACCCTCACCCAGGGGGCAGGATGCCCACCACTACTACCACCCTCACCCAGGGGGCAGGATGCCTACCACTACTACCACCCTTAGCCAGGGGGGCAGGATGCCTACCACTACTACCACCCTTAGCCAGGGGGCAGGATGCTTACCACTACTACCACCCTCACCCAGGGGGCAGGATGCCTACCACTACTACCACCCTTAGCCAGGGGGGCAGGATGCCTCCCACTACTACCACCCTCACCCAGGGGGCAGGATGCCCACCACTACTACCACCCTCAGCCAGGGGGCAGGATGCCCACCACTACTATCACCCTCACCCAGGGGGGCAGGATGCCTACCACCACTACCACCCCCACCCATAGGATGGACAATGCATGACACAACCAGCACACCACAACCTAGGGAATGCAAGAAGAAGACATCCCCCCAACACCATGACAAGCGTGTATAGACTGTGTCAAATGCCTACAACACCAAACATGACTTCTAACATACAATGTGACCCCCTAGCACATGTGCCACACAAATGTGTGTGGCACACACAACGCAAGCAGGCCATGACCATTGTGGCAATGGGGTCCAAACCCCCATCATCACAGTGACCAAAAGGCAAGTGTGGGGTCCATAGCTGCAGCACATTTTGAACATTGTGGCAATGGGGTCCAAACCCCCATCATCACAGTGACCAAAAGGCAAGTGTGGGGTCCATAGCTGCAGCACATTTTGAACATTGTGGCAATGGGGTCCAAACCCCCATCATCACAGTGACCAAAAGGCAAGTGTGGGGTCCATAGCTGCAGCACATTTTGAACATTGTGGCAATGGGGTCCAAACCCCCATCATCACAGTGACCAAAAGTTAAGTGTTGACAAAGTAAGAGGTGCAACTGCCAAACTGCATGGATGATTCCTGGTCACAGAACAACAAACACATCAGTGGCAAAGTAGTGTATGTGTCCCATTGCAACATAAATTGGGGGAGCCAAATCCTGCAGTGCAAATAAGACATAATTTTGGCCATGTGCAGACAAACAACACCCATGGGGGCTGACACCGTCAACAATCATCAATGACACAATGACAGAAGTGACCATCCAAATGCAGACCCACATATTTGCACCAATGGGCACACACATGCAGATACCCTGTGGAGACTGCAGATGTGAGGCGAACAGATACCATACCATGGCAGCAATCGGACACACAATCAACAATTAGCAACAAATGAGGGCTCCCGTCCCATCAGCCTGGTCATGGAAGTGCCAACGGAATCATCAGCACAGATCCAACACACTTGTATAGCAATGTTGCACTGACAACACAGATGAGTCCTTCCCCATTAATGCCCAAACCTGCATGTTCACTGGAGATGGCCACACGGTCAGGGAAGTAGACGAATAGAACAATGGCAGGCACAACAGATGTGCAGGGGTGGAAGCCACAGATGTGAAGTTGCCAATCTAAGTAGGAAATCTCATTGCCAAATACTGAACACATGACACCCTCAGATGCTGCTATGGATGACATGGATACACCACAGGATAGGACACATTCCCCCTGGACCACATGGGTTCCTGCACAGTAACACTTCATAATCATGAGACCAAATATCACCATCACTGCAGCAAGGGCATTGTTAGCATCATCAACATCATGTACATCAGAAGCAAAAGCACTAGAGAACAGAAAGTTGCTTTATTCAGCATATGTGGCATTAAAAGTAGAAGTCCGGTAGAACATAAACAAAGGCCAATGGCCAGTCCATCAACAAAGTCACAAGTGGGTGACAGTGGCAGATGCCACCCTACACATGCCTGCACAAAACCAGGGACAATCCACTAGGAGGGGCAACCGGGGGGGTAGGCCAGGCACCGCAGGGACAGGATCAGGGCTCACCAAGAGGAAGCAGGGAAGGGGTGGTGGGTGCTGGAGAGCCACTGACAACTGCAGTGGAGGTGTCTGACATGGTGTGTGCCGGCACAACTGGGGGGCATGGCTCAGATGTTGTGGGTGCCGGCACGACTGCAGTGGACCCTGCAGATGGAGTGGACAGGTCCGCCACTACAGTGCCCAAGTCAGACAGGGTGGTAGTGGACTCCACTGCAGTGCCTACCACCAGGGGAGGAGAATGGGGAACAGGCAAGGTGGGCTGGACAGAGGGGAGGACACCCTCACCACATCAGTGGCACAGACAAGCGCAGCGGGGGCGTGGTGCCGGGAGAGCAAGTGGCAGGGGAGAAGGCCGGAGCCTCTTGGGGATGGTATATCTGTGGGTGGGGGAACCTGGGGCAGGGTGTGGCGGGGGCACCTGTGGAGTGGGGGCCTGAGGGATGGAGGAAGGTGACCTGGTGCTTGAGCTGCAGGGCGGCGGCGGGGTCTTGCTCTTACCACTCCGGGGGGACTTGCGGGTGGGGGCCTCAGTCTGTCTGCGCCTGGGGGAGGGTGTCCGGGGCGAGGGCACTCTGCTCCGTGTGGGGGGCTTCCTCTTCCCCCTGGATGCTGGGGCAGCTGGATCGGAGGGGAAGAGGCCGAGGTCACTGAGTAAGAGGCGCTGGGTCTTTGGGGTTGCAGGTGAGGCAAGGGAGGGTGCTTTGGAGGGAGAGGAAACTGAGGACTGTGCAGTGCCCGTGGATGCGTGTGTGTGTGTACCAGGGCCCCATCCCCTGTGAGTCTGGTTTCAGTCCCCTGACTGTGCGTGCGTGTGCGTTTTGTTTGTGGCGTGTGAGTCTGTGTGCTGGATGTGTGTGTGCTGGTGTGTGCCTGTGCCGGTGTGTGTGTGCTTGGGACGGGCACGGTGCTGGGGAGTGTGGATGGAGCAGAGGCAGGAGGGGTGAGGGACTGTCTGAGGAGGGACACTGCTGCCGTCAGGGAGGAGTCCATGGACCTGTTGCCCCTCTGTAGGTCAGACATGCCCGATGAGATGCCCTCCATGAACGACACCAGCTGAGTCAACAGTGCGGTGTGCGCATGGAGGACACTCAGCATGGCTGGCTGCCCTACATGGAGCTGGCGAAGGAGGTACACAGACTCCTCACTCAGGGCAGCAGGGGACACAGGGGCAGGGGGTGCGGTGCCTGGGCCAAAGGAGACACGCTCCCGAACATGGGAGCCTCCACGGACCTTGGGAATGGGAGCCGATGGGAGGGCGGTGGTGGTGCTGGTGGTGGCGGGGACAGCAACACTAGCTGGGGTGTGGTGGCTGCTGACACCCGCCTCCACAAGGGAGTCATCCTCCGAGTTGCTCTGGTCCTCAGCTGAGGTGGATCGTGCTGAGGATTCCTCGGTGTGGCTCCCCTCGCCCTCCGTGCCACTGGGTCCCTCCGACCACTCCTCGGCTGCTGACCCAGTCTGGCTCTCTGGCTCCTCCTGGTCCGTGGAGCTGTCCCCTTCCGTGGCCGTGGATGTATCTGCAAACAATGGGAAACAGACAGACATCAGTCACCTGCACCAAACGCACACACCACTGTGAGCACAGCACATCACAGAGCAAGCCCTGGCATCATTAGTTGTACATTGCTAAAAGTGCCCTAACTGAACAGGAGAAGCCAATTGTCAGTCTGATGCCAAGCATGGCACTCACATCCCACATGGCCTTGCACCCATCTGTCTGGTGTCTGTTGGATTGCAACACCCCAGTGTGGACACATGCACCAAGTACACAGTAGTTGGACAGTGCAGAGGACACGGTGTGGCATGTGGACATGCACACATCACAGCTCTTGCCACTGAGTCAGTACAGGTTTCCGGATGAAAGGGATGCCCAGAGTCAAATAGGAAATGCATGTGATGCATACCAGCGACAGACACCATGATGCACCCATGTCCTGATAGCCAGCACCACTATGGTGTGCATGTAGCACATGTCACTCCCCTGCAGGACCACAAATAAGTTGACACATGCCATGGCAGAGGCATGACTGCTAAGTCATACATCACTGTCTCAGTGATGTATGACTTGGCAGCCAGACAACAACACTATGCACTGTGTCACAATAGTAGGTCATGGGGAATGCAAGTCCTGGAGCTGCACAAGTGCACATGTACATCCCCCACACAACACATCATCTCAACCCTCATCTGTCCAGGTCACACCTATTGGACATATGGGAGACCTGTGACACTACCCTCTGAACCTGAGCCCCTCACAATTTGCTGTGAATGGGGAACAGCTGCCTGAACATCACATTCGCATACCCCAGTCTGCACGGGCAGCTGATCAAACACCTATGTGACACACAAGTATCGTCTCCTATGGTCACATCTCCAGGGGCATGCTGAGCCCCTACCAAGAAACACCCCAGCAGTCCTGGCAACTAATCCACAGCACACTGACACAGAGGCAGACACCGGAGGGGTCAAATCACTGTGCACAATGTGTCAGCTGATACACGGGAGTGGGAGTACAGAGTGCATTGCATGGCCTGGAGTAGGCATGACTGTCCTGCTCCACATGAATGAGGGATGTGCCCTGGACAGTGGATAGCTGGCTATGTATGTGTGACACACGTAATCTGCACACTCCTGGGGCACAAACATTGTTCCCACCCGCTGCATGGGCGTGTGCCACATACCCCAGGCACATGTGGTGGCTCAGCTCAGCAAGTGGACCGCATATCAAAGCAACACGCAGATCACATGTCCAAACCCAGGCGTTGTGTGAACAATGGACCCACCCATGATGCCCACAACAGAGTTAGGGAAACAGATGCTGTCCCCCACCTTTAGTGAAGCAAACTGCAAGGACACAGTCCCAAGTGACACAATTCCCTGACTGTGAGGGCCACACCTGGGTATCAGATGAGCAGTGGGCAGTGCACAATAGAGGGACATGGCTCCTGGACAACATGACTGTGGCAGTTGAACCAGGCCAGAGGAGGGCACAAAGCATGTAATACAGAGTTCACAGTGCAGTCTTTGACTCACCCCCTCCTTGCTGCTGTCTGGCCTTCAGCTGCCCATCCAGGTCTGGAAAGACCACCGCCAGGATCTGGAGCATGTGGGGGGTCAGGGTCCGTGTTCCGCCCCTCCTGCGAGGAGGCGACAGCTTCAGCTGGACCCGTGCAATCCTCCGGGTCCAGCCCCGAAGGTCCTGCCACCTCTTCTGGCAGTTGCGGATCCGGCGCTTGTAGACCACCACGGACCGGACAGCCCGGACGATGTCCTTCCAGATTTCCTGCTTCCGATGGGCATTAACCTGTCAGGATGACAAAGTGAAAAGGCCATTACCACACATGCAACATATCCGTGCATGACACAGTTGTATATACATGTCTCAATCACAGGGGCACATGATGTACACAGGCAGTGCAAAGCTGCCCATGGACAGTTTGCCAGACGTCACTACATGGTATCATTGCATGGGAAGTAAAACCATGTTCAAATGCACTGTCACTGCACCATACCTGTCCAGTGCAAGTCACTACACACTATGGGGGTGACAACTACTCAGTGAGCCTGCTAGCCAGTGGTGTGCAGACGCTCAGCCTTGCTAGTCAGACAAAATGCACATTCAGAAAGGCAGTGCACAGAACACTCACCTGCTCCCCTGGTGTCCCATACAGCTTGCTGTACTGTGGAAGTAGGCTGTCCAGCAGGGCCTGGTTCTCTTCAAGGCTGAAGGCTGGGGCTCTCTCCACAGTACGTGCCATTGCAGGGTCCAGAGGGGCAGAGACAGCAGCAGTGCAGTGGCAGATGTCGTCCTGGAGAATGTAGTGCAGGCAAGTGGGCTCTCAGGGGAACAGCCAGCAATATATATGTGCTGGAGAGGCAGATACTGTCCCTTGTGTCCAAAGTGATAGGTCCAAGTCGTTTGCATCTTCTGAATCTGGCCAATCCATGGAATAGCAGCACCAAAACACGCCCACAGCATCCTTCAAATCTTCAGCTTCATGACATACATGATTTTGCAACATTGTTGTGGGTGACCAACTGATTTTCCAGCAACCGACTCGTTCGAAATTCGAAAACGCGTCCGTTGCCAGGCAAGCCCATTGTCAATGGGTGCGCACCGATCGGTCCATTGCGGTACTAACGCGCACAGGGGTATCAACGCGTACCCGCACACATTGAAAGCAATGGGCCGGCCGGAGGCACCGATCGGTCCATTGCAGTTCAACGCGCACAGGGGTACAACGCGTACCCGCACACATTGAAAGCAATGGGCCGGCCGGAGGCACCGATCGGTCCATTGCTGTTCAACGCATCACTGTACATGTGACTGGCATATGTCAGCATGCCTGTCTCAGATGGACATATGCCAGCCACAGATAGCTCCCAGGGAGTGAGGGGCACACCTACATCACGACAGCCTGTCCAAACTTTATCATAAGGCATGTAAGGCTGCATTTCCTATTGTGTGTATGTTGGTGTACATGTTGTCCTGTGGGTGTCACCTGTGGGCAGCCACCCCCAGGCTGTGCACGTGTTCATGGGGACAGGATCCTGGGTGTTACGTGTACGTGACCACTGTGATGTGCAACTGTTCATATCTGTGCATGTGCCATGGTCACATTTCACAGTGGTGTATGTGTATGTCATGTCACATACCCCGTGAGTCCCATGTGGGACGGTATGTTTGAGCCAGGGTGTCCCAGTGGCACAATAGTGATGGTCCTCCACAGTCTTTGTGCATGTGGTGTTTACAATGTCTCTGATTTCATGTGCACAATGGGAGACAGTCTCCACATCCACTTTGTGTGTGCATGGACTCTGATGTTGTGCGTGTGTGTCACAGACGTCCATGTCTGTCCTGCCGTGGCAAGTGGGGCCACTACCTGTGGGGGTCATGGTTGTTTTGCTGTGGTGTATACATGATACTCCATGTAATGCCAGTGTCCATGTGGCATTACAGGGTCCCTGGGAATGTACCTGTCGTAGAGCTGTGGTGCCTGGGGCACATCTGTCCTCACATGTCCCTGTGGGGGGTTATTGTGACACGGCAGCAGGAGATGGGAACTGTGACACGGCCTCATGATATCCAATGGGCCAACCTGGGACTAATTGATGCCACCTGTTGGACCGTGTTGACAGATGTTGGCCATGTATGTACCATACATGTCCTTCCGGTACTGCACACTTCATGTAGTTGTGCCTCATAATGATGTATGTTGGGATCTTGAGTGTGTTCAATGCCGCATATGTGGGGTGACTGACAATCTTGCTTACTTCTCCTCTGCACTGCAGGGCTCCTGCTGTCCATCGGCCATTCCCAGACCTGGCAAAGATGGTGGAACGGGACAGCATCCGACGGTACCGCTTCACCAGGCAGCTGATTGAGGATTTGGCAGTGCAGTTGTTCCCACATTTGCAGCCTGGCCGGCCGTATCCTACAGCGCTGACCCCCAAGGTGAAGGTGATGGCAGCCCTACACTTCTTTGCCACCGGTACCTTCCAACATACTGTGGCGACTGCTGGTGGGAGGTCACAGACCATGTTCAGCCGTGTGCTCCGCGATGTTTTGGCGGCAATGTTGCTCTTCCTGAACCGGTACATCTATTTCCCTAGACTGCGACGACTCACTGACGTGAAGAGTGACTTTTATGCCCTGGGGAGGATGCCGCATGTCATTGGCTCCATTGATGGGACACATGTGGCTTTGGTACCACCACAGGCCCAGGAGCAGGCCTACAGGAACCGCAAGCACTACCACTCGGTCAATGCACTGGTGGTGTGTCTTGCAGACATGACCATCGCACACGTGTGTGCCCGTTTCCCTGGTTCAGCACACGATGCCTTTGTGATGAGGAGTAGTCGCATCCCCAGGATGATGGCACAGATGCAGAACCAGCGTGCCTGGCTTGTCGGTGTGTACTGACTTTGTGCCATTGTGTGTGATCTGATCTGTAGTATTCCGCCCACTTTTCCAAGTCAGCTAATGTGCACTTGTCTGTCCGTAGGTGACTCGGGATACCCCAACATGCCGTGGTTGCTGACACCCCTCAGGAACCCTGTGACACCTGCCCAGATGCGCTACAATGAGGCACATGGTCGGACCAGGAGAGTGATTGAGCGGACCTTTGGTCTCCTAAAGAGCCGCTTCCGCTGCCTGGACAAGACCGGAGGGTCCCTCCCATATGCCCCTGCGAAAGTGTGCAAGATTATCATCGTCTGCTGCATGCTCCACAACCTGGCAGTGCGGAAGGAGTTGCCTCTCATCCAGGATGACAATGACCAACATCCGCCACCTGTGGAGGATCCTGGCCTGGACCACGATGCCAGTGACGATGATGATGATGGTGATGTCCGCACACAGCTCATCACCAACTTCTTTAGCTGAATGTGAGTATCCTGAGGTGTCATGTCAATGATGTGAGTTGGCATGATGTGTGGGTGGTGCTCTGGTGCTGTTGGAGTGTGTCCATGGGCCACTTGACTGGATGTGTGTTGCGATGTGTGGTGACAGGTGGGCTGTACTCCCCAACAGTGTTGACATGCTAACTTGGTTCTGGGTCGGTATCTTGTAACATGTATTGTGCATGTGTTTTCCTGTTCTGTCCTGTACTCCATTGCTTTTGACTGTGTGTCATTTCTGTCCTTCACAGGGTACTTTCAGATTCGTTTGGTCAACTGTGTCCACCGACGACGTGATTGCACATCCAGACTGGTAGCTGTTGTGTCCCTACAGGTGATGTGCGCCACACCCATGGACTTCCTTCCGTCTACAGTTGTTGACTGTGTGCCCGCTGCCAGGTGGGGTTACCTTGCATCTGTAGTGGTTACGGCATGTTGCAACTGTGTAATAAACCTGTGCTTCACTTTGTGATGTGCGTTGTCTGTGGTCACACATTTGACTGCCATTTGCTTACTGCACCTGTGGGCTACTTGACTACACCTGGGAATGGGTGTGGTGTCTGTGCATTGCACCGTCTTCCCTGGCAACATCAGTGTAGGCAATGAGTCAGATGGCCTAGGTGTGTATGTGTCGTGTAGCCCTGGTGGTGTGTCTCCCTCATGTGTGTCACGTTTCCTGTACTCACATGCCTGTGTTGTCCTTGCTGTTGCAGTTCGCATACACAGTGTAATTTTGCAGTTCATCATCCCCATAACAGCACCCACGTTGGAATCATGACAGAGGCAAGTATGGTGTATTAGTGTGTTTATTGTGATACATTTGTGTTAATAGTGCATAGGATGGGTTGTGCTGTACATGAATCTTGCAATCCCAAGTTCCTAGGTGAATTGAAAGTCCGGGTAGACAGGATCCCCAGTATCGGGCCACAGTTGTCTGACACATTGGTCCAACTTGTACTCCCCATGCAATGTGTGGGAGTAGTGTTGCCGTCAACAGGGTGAACAGTCTGTGCACAAGGCGAACATCCAGAACAGGTTCAGGCTTCCTGGGAGTTGCGCTTGGCCATCGGCCTCTCACTTTTCCCTCCTCGGACGACCCCTCTTCTTGGGGGGGCCCTCAAGTGCAGGCTGCTGCGGTGCAGGGGACTCTCCGCCAGAGTCCTCCTCCCTCCCTGTGGCAGTTGCAGTTTGTTCGGCACCAGATGTTGTTGGCACACAGGGAGGTGTGGACTGGTTGCTGTTCATCTGGCGGAGGCATTGTAAAATGTCCCTGTGCACCGCCGTCATCTCATGCAGTGCATCCCACTTGGACTCCACGCGGGACATGTGTGAGTCCACACGGGACATGTGTGAGTCCACGTGGGACATGTGGGAGTCCAAGCGGGCATGATGGGCAGCCTGCTGCTGTTTAATGTCTCTGAGGAGCCCCACTACCTGGCTGAGCTCTCCGGTGCTGGACTGGTACGCATCAGCTATGCGTACCAGTTGTGGGTCATCATGCACACCAGCAACGTCTGCAAGCAGCGACCTCTGTCTCCCACCCTCCCACCACCCCTGCTGACATGTGCAGTGTGTGCAGTGGCATGCACAGATAACCCTGGTCCACCTTGGGGGTTGGTGGTGGTGTCCATGGCCCCAGGTTGGTCCAGGGTCACTGTGCTGGTGTTGCTCCTTATTCTGTCCATGTCGGCAGGGATGGTATTCGTGGTGACAGTCGTTGTAGGGGTGGGTGCAGGGGGTGCAGCTGGTGGTCCTGCTGGTGCTGCAGCTGGTGGTCCTGCTGGTGCTGCATGTTGACTTGCACCGGATGTGCCAGGTTGTTCTTCATCGTCCGAGGAGGACAGAGGCTGTACGACGCCAGTGAGCTCGGCATCCTATTGAGCCTGGGACTGGGACTCCTCAGCGTCTGCTGCTGTGTCCCCATCATCACCTGTTTTTGGGAGACACAAACAATGTATGTCATGTTTCTGCAGGCATCAATGGTTGACACACATTACAGTTGTGACTGTGCCTCTGGGTGCGGGCCTGTACATTGCATTGTCCTGAGTCGTCACAGTCAGGGGTTGATATTGGTGTGGCACATTGTCCTGCATTATTTGGGCATTTCTATGTATTTTCTGGGGTGTGAACATGGTCTGCATTGGTTGTGTTTGGTTGACAGCCGGCCCTCCTTCCCACCCACCCAGCCAGTCAGTTATCCCACCATGGAACGTGCTTGCGTTGCAGGGAGTGTAAGTTGTCTCTCAGGATGTCAGTCAGTGGTGTCCTGCTGTTTGTTGGTGCACATTTGCCAGCAGGGCCTTGTGCTCCCCACAGCAGTAGCCAGTGTCAGCCATCTTGTGAGTCCTTCTCCACTCCCTGTGATGTGAGCATGGTTCAGGGTGGTGTTGATGGGACAGTTGTGGGGGTGAGCTATGTCTGTGACTACGACTCCCATCATGCCATTGCCTCCTCCCCCCTTCCCAGCATGCCCATGCTTCCTTCCTTTTGACTCTGCTTCCCTGTGGGGTGGGCTGGCTGTGCTGACAGGATGGCTGGGAGTGTTGTCCTGGCAGTTGTTTGGCTAAGAGTCCCAAGAGTGTCCCTGTGCTTCACACAACATGACCCAGGGTGGTGGTTCTTTGTGGGATCTTGTGTTAGGATGGAGGGCATTGCATTCTACCAGGTGGGTACTGTGGAGTTTGTGTTGGGGGGGGTGTGAGGGGAGGTGCTTGTGACTATGGTCAGTGCTGCAAGTCCCCCTTCCCACCCAGCTAGCCAGATATCCCACCATGGAACGTGCTTGCATTGCAGGGAGTGTAAGTTGTCTCTCAGGATGTCAGTCAGTGGTGTCCTGCTGTTTGTTGGTGCACAGTTGCCAGCAGGGCCTTGTGCTCCCCACAGCAGTAGCCAGTGTCAGCCATCTTGTGAGTCCTTCTCCACTTCCTGTGATGTGAGCATGGTTCAGGGTGGTGTTGATGGGACAGTTGTGGGGGTGACCAATATCAGTGACTACAACTCCCATCATGCTATTGCCTCCACCCCCTTCCCAGCATGCCCATGCTTCCTTCCTTTTGACTCTGCTTCCCTGTGGGGTGGGGTGGCTGTGCTGACAGGATGGCTGGGAGTGTTGTCCTGGCAGTTGTTTGGCTGGAAGTCCCAAAAGTGTCCCTGTGCTTCACACAACATGACCCAGGGTGGTGGTTCTTTGTGGGATCTTGTGTTAGGATGGGGGCATTGCATTCTACCAGGTGGGTTCTGTGGAGTTTGTGTTGGGGTGTGTGTGAGGGGAGGTGCTTGTGACTATGGTCAGTGCTGCAAGTCCCCCTTCCCACCCAGCTAGCCAGATATCCCACCATGGAACGTGCTTGCATTGCAGGGAGTGTAAGTTGTCTCTCAGGATGTCAGTCAGTGGTGTCCTGCTGTTTGTTGGTGCACAGTTGCCAGCAGGGCCTTGTGCTCCCCACAGCAGTAGCCAGTGTCAGCCATCTTGTGAGTCCTTCTCCACTCCCTGTGATGTGAGCATGGTTCATGGTGGTGTTGATGGGACAGTTGTGGGGGGGCAATATGTGTGACTGCGACTCCCATGATGCTATTGGCTTCACTGACTTGGCCAGCATACACAGAATTCCTTCCTTTGAGTGGCCTTCACTGTGTGTTGGTGTTGTTGTGGTGGCTACATGTGTGGATGTGTTTGTTAGTTCTATTTGTGCCACTGCCTAGCTGTAGTTGTAGTTGTGTTTGTACATGTGTTGGCACAGTTGGATGTGACTTTTTGGATGGCATGTGTTGTGTTTATCTGACTGACATACACATTTTGGGATGATTCTGTTCTGGTTGCTGTGTAATTGCTATGAGTGCATGGTTTGACTCTCCCCTTGACAGTGATGTGTGCGTTTTGTGGCAGTATATTGTGTACATTTGTTGTGTACTCACCAGGCTCTGGGATGTCCTCTAGTCCATATACGCTCACTGGCGGAAGGATGGCCCGCACCTTCTCCTCCCAGGGCCTGAGGTATATTGGCTTGGCAGGAGGGCCACTGCCGGTGTATTGGCTGTTGATGTAGTCTTTCTTCAGCATGTCCCGTACCCTCCTGCGCACGTCATACCACCTGTTCTGGATGTCGGTCTTTGTGCGCCGACATGGTGATTGTGCGTTCATCTCCCACATCTTGGTTTTCTGCGACATGGGGGTCTGTTGGACCAGTGTGCCAAACAGCTGTGGCTCCACCCTGAGGATCTAGTCTACCATGACTTCCAATTCACTATCTAGGAACTTGGGATTCTTCTTGGGGGGCATGGTGATGGGTGGTGATGGTGGGTGATGTGTGTGTTGGTGTGCAGGTGAGGGTGTGTGAGTGTGTGTTTTGCTGGGTGTATGTGAGGTAGGTATTTGTTGGTGTGCTGATGGTGTGTGGCTTGTGTGAGGGATGAGCTGTGGGTGTGTGGTTGCTTTCTCTTGGGTGCTGGCAGTGGAATGGCATTTGCAAAGGCTCATGTTAGTGATTTGTATCCTTTATATTGGTGGAGTTGTGGGTGTGTCTTTGTTCTCTGTCCCCACCCCCAGTATTTATTGGCTTGGTAATTGCTTGTTTGGCCTTTTTTTGGGTGATTTTTCCTTTGTGCTGTTTGTGTATGTTGGAAACGTTCTTGTGACCGAGTCGGACCCTGCATTGGTCTCGTACGGTGTTCTCCGTTTCGTTCACGCTGTGTTTGTGCAGTTTTCTATGCTGCGTACGCGTCGGTCGCGGTGTATTGTGTTGCTTCGGCTCGGTTTTGTATGCGTGTCGGTCGTACGGCTTGTCCTCCGTCCGACTCGGTCGTGGTTTTCGCGCCTTGCATCGTACTTTGCGGTTTGGAGTTCGCGTGTACGTTTCGGTCGGATTTGTTCCGGGTGCGTGTCGGTCGGTTGGATTCGCGTGTTTTTCCGGCCGGATTGCTGCTTTCCGTGCGGCTCGGTCGGTCGACTTTGTTTCCGTACGTGTCGGTCGGATTTTTCGCGCCTTGCATCGTACTTGGCATGTCGTGCGCCACGCGTACGTGTCGGTCGGTATTTTTTCCGGATCCGAGTCGGTCGGTGCTTTTTCCGGCCCGAATCGGAATCGACCCCTAAGTGACCATTGTCCTGATAATGACCTGAAATCAATCAGGTTGAAACGCCGTTGACTACCCAGCACAGAACCTTGGTGCTGTTGTGGTCAATATATTTATCCCAAATTTAAAACACCGACTGTATATAATTGTATTATATCATTGATCACTTTTATTACTTGTTTCCATTTTTTCGCCGTTCACACTGTTTTCCTTACACCCTTGTGTCACTGCGCCGTCACTTATCACCAGCACGCCCAGTGCTCACTTGTGTGCTATGGTCCCCATACATTTAATTGTAATGTAGTGCTGTTATAACTACCTACAATAATAATCTGTTCACTTTACCCTTCCCGTGTGGTCTCCCTTTCTTTTGCTCCCGGTCCTTGTGATACATATCACTAAGTTAATTGCCCTTGTTTAATGATTTCCAGTTGAGACATTGTTGTTGTTTGGACTCAGACATCTGAGCTACAGAAGCCTTCCTAAGGACTGGCCACGGTTCTATTCTTATGCCCGACCCCCTTTCCAGGGGTGCTCTTCCAGAGAGACTGCCTGCAAGATCATGCTGGCCGCTGGACTGCTCTTCTACACTCTAATCACAACTCTTCAAAACACACAACTACATTTTAATCATTACAATTAGTACAAATATTTTATTTCTTAAAAAAATATGAAATCAATTTGGGACAATCATTTGAAACAAATTAAATCATTAATTTTCAACAAAAAAACGAATCTTAATTCATCTGAGAAAAACATCAAAGAGCCCACTACCAACATTTTCAAAATTAAAAACCAGTGTAGTCCATTCATTAAAAAGAGGCCGCTTTTGTGTCTCACAAACCCAAGACTAGAAAGGAGACCTGTAATCATTCCTCCTTAATTGGCCAACAAAAGTGGGCAAATTAAAAGCGTTGACGTATATTTTGGAGAACCATTCATACTTTTTCTTCCACCTTCATCAGGACAACCGTGGCAAAGTAGGATTATGACAATCTTTGATAAGACAAACAAATCAAAGGGGGCTAGTATTCAAAAGAAAAAAACGATCTACTCCGGATTTAAATGTCCTGCATACCAGACAACTTGAGTGAGTGATATCTGGATGGCTTCCTGTAGCAAAAACATTTCTTGATCATATGGCCGGGATGAGATATGACCCAATGGCTTCCATGTTGTTCACGGACCTTGCTTCATTAATCACCCGTTCTGCCTGGGTCAAGCAACTATGAGTGTCTTGATGTGATCCTACTCTATTCTTTGGGCTGCCCTGGCCATTGTGCAGCAATGCCAGTTTGCATTTACCTCATGAGTAGCCACTACATTCTTCTTTTGACATTAGAATCCCTTTGATTAGCTTTGAATGGACTAAACTAGTTTTTGATTTTGAAGGTGTTGGTGGGGGACTCTTTTTATCAAAAACGAATTAGTAATTGTTAACCAATTGGTTTGTTTTCCCCAGATGAATTAGGATTAGTTTTTGTTGAAAATTAAAAATGTAACTTATTTTAAATGATTGTTTCAAATGGATTGTAAATTTATATTACAAATTAAAATTATGATTTGTAATTACTTGTACTATCTATAATGATTCAAATGAAGTTGTGGGCCGGGAAGAGTTGCGATTTAGTGTATAGGTTTTGTGGGTACTCTTAGGCCAAAAAAAGTCCCGCACGCGTTATTTAGGATGCCCAGACAGACTGCCCTGCCCAGACGTCACCTGCCAGAACTAGTAACAGACTTTACTTGCTTCCTTCCTCTATTGCCCTTTCTCCTTCAGTCTCTGGAAGGTCTTCCCCCACCACAAGCGGATACTTTAGGGCTACTTGTGTCACCTCATTGGGATAATCTGTTTCTTTGTGATCGCCAAACCTTTCTGGACTAATGAACTGTCTCTCCTTTGACTAGTGTAGTAGTGTCTCAATCTTAGGTCTTTAAAAGCTTCTAGGTTGCATTTTTACAAGGATGGGACAATATCTTCAGCTCAGCCTGGACCAAGATGGCCTCCTGTTCCATCCTCTATCCCCATTTTAATTATTCTCCTTGTTGCTTGTCTGAAATATCTCCCTAGAACCACTCCTCATAGGCCCCCTTCCTCAGATCGTCCCCGGATTTCTTTCCAGAGGCCTTGCAATCCAGTCTTGCCAGACCCTGGCTTGCTAAGTTCAAAGGGTTATGGCATCTGCTGGAGTTGGTCTCTTCTTTTGGGATGCACGCCACAGGAGAGCTATAGTGTCCAATGGCTTCTTTGCTGGATCAGTGTTGATGATCTCTTGAGAGCTGTGGATTTGTCCAGCTCATCTATCTTTACAACGTTCTACTTTAAGCCACCACATGGTGATAGTTGTGGAAAAGATTTAAACTTGCATATTCTAAATCTAATTATCTTGCCTTAAAATAGGGATTTTCCTATTTTGAGCAAAAGGAAAGAGAAAAACTTTAAAGGAACAGAGTATAATCCCACTCCCACCTTTCCTGTGGGTGGTTAAGTTGCCTTTTTTGCTATAATGCCTACTTAGTACCCTTCTAAACATTGATGTGTTCTTCTACTTGCCGATTCCCTTCCTAAGGGCCTCACATTCCTCACGACAGGCCTTGTTGCTCCTGTTTCTGTACCTCACAATAGACAAGATGACTATTCTTTGCCTTTTTCCCGCCGGATGATTCTTCCTTGCGGATGTCTGCAATAAACAGTTACTGAGGTGCTATTGCTTCTTATCGATGTGGATAGTGACAATGTGTTGGGTCATCTTTCTATTGCTGCTGCTAGGACTGTTATAAAGGGTGTTAGACCTGGCATCTTTTGGCATGGTTTCCCCTCTTTTTGTCCTCTGACCTCTTGCTTTTGACTGCGTGCTGCATTTCGTTTTTGCTGGTGTTAGGACTCTGGGCACTCAAGAGATCATCAACACTGCTGTTCTCTACATCTAAAATGTAATGGTAATTGGTTTCTGCATGATTGGCATAATTGATTTATTAATAAGTCCCTAGTACAGTGCATCATGTGTGCCCAGGGCCTGTAAATCAAATGCTACCAGTGGGCCTGCAGCACTGATTGTGCCACCCACGAGTAGCCTTGCAAACATGTCTCAGGCCTGCCACTGCAGAGCCTGTGTGTGCAGTTTTATACTGCATTTCGACCTGGCAAGAGCACCCACTTCCAGGCCCAAACCTTCCCTTTTATTACATATACGGCACCCCCCAAGGTAGGCCCAAGGTACCCCAATGGGCAGTGTGCAGTGCATTTAAAAGGTAGGATATGTACTGTTGTATTTTACATGTCCTGGTAGAAAAATACTTCTAATTTTGTTTTTCACTACGGCAAGTCCGATCTCGCCCATTGGAGCTGCCTGGTAACATATTACAAGTGTAGCTGCCAATTGGGAGCTGATAGAAAATTGGAGTTTGGTGTCTCTGGACGCACAATTTAAAAACACATCTTTTAGTGAAGTTGGTTTTTAAATTGCAGGTCTGAAAATGCCACTTTTAGGAAGTTACGGAAATAGAAACAAGGAAAACCTCAGGGTCAGAAAGGGACCAAGGGTGGTAGTTATTTCAAGAGACAGCGGTCCCTTTAAAAAGAAAAATCAGTAAAAAGTAGCCAAATCATCACAATCAAGATTGGCACAGTTGGTGTCTAAATTGACAGTATCAGGAAATTTATTCACAGCAAATGAAAAACAAAACAATACATACAAGGTGAGTGAGCTGGACGTGACAGGGTAAGCGGAAATCAGCCTATTTCCTTACCGCAGGCAAGTGACTTTTAGGTTGAAAAATGTAAATATGCAAAAGTCACAATCAGAAATACATCTTGTACTCCACATATATAAACAATTACAGTTTAGAGTTAAGATGTAGGTGTCGACGATGTTTCGATCCCAAGCATAGTTATGGGATCATCATCAGGACTAAATAATAGAGCAATTGCCTGGGAAGTAGCGGTAATCCGGCTATCAGATAGACACGATACGGTGTTGTAATCGCAAGGAAACGGGCCGCTGTCCGGTGTGCTCGGCGGGTGGGAGCGTTTCCTTGCGATTACAACACGGTATCGTGTCTATCTGATAGCCGGATTACCGCTACTTCCCAGGCAATTGCTCTATTATTTAGTCCTGATGATGATCCCATAACTATGCTTGGGATCGAAACGTCGTAGACACCTACATCTTAACTCTAAACTGTAACTGTTTATATATGTGGAGTACAAGATGTATTTCTGATTGTGACTTTTGCATATTTACGTTTTTCAACCTAAAAGTCACTTTTAAGTCACTTGCCTGCGGTAAGGAAATCGGCCATTTCCGCTTACCCTGTCACTTCCAGCTCACTCACCTTGTATGTATTGTTTTGTTTTTCATTTGCTGTGAATAAATTTCCTGATACTGTCAATTTAGACACCAACTGTGCCAATCTTGATTGTGACGATTTTTCTTTTTAAAGGGACCGCTGTCTCTTGAAATAACTTTTAGGAAGTTGGCATTTTCTTACTTTAACCATTCTGTGCTTCTGCCTTTCTCTAAATACACGTCTGGGTCAGGATGACAATTGGGCTGTTTGTGCATTCACTCTATACAGTAACACAAAGGGAGCTGAGGTGTGCCCGGCATATCCTGATGGTCCATCACCAGGCTGAGAGGTCTTTCTGAGTTAGAGTGGTGGGAGGAGTTGACACTGACACCAGAATAGGGCTGTGCCTGTCCTTACACATAAAAGTCTCCACCCCCTTTAACGTGTCTGGGGCCAGGGCAAGGAAAGGCAGGGTCTTGAGCACTACAAAAACCTTTCTTTGAGGTTTGCCTATTTCAAAAGCTAAAATGGGTATAAGTACTGGACCTCTGACACCATATAATCAGAATACTCCTGGATTGAGGACATTCTGTTAGGAATAAGAGCTGGATAGCTGTCAGGTGGGACTGCCACTTTGTTGTTTGCTTTACTGTGTCGGCCTGCTGCTTCTGTCCTGGGAGTGAAAGGACTGGACTTTGCTTTCTACATCCTGCTTCCAAGGTTCTCCAAGGGCTTGAGTTGAGCTTACCTCCTGTTAAGAAGTTCCAGGGCCATCAAAGACTTCACCTATAACCCCTGGACCCTTCTGCTGAGGAGTCCTACTTGCAAAGTGGTGCCAATTCCAGTTCCTGGGGCCTTGGAAGTGAGTTTGGGGTGCTACTAAGAAGAACCCAAGGCATCGACGCCGATCGACTTTGGAACTGGCGCCCATCGGCAACTCCGAGGCCGTGCTGCTGCCTGCACAGGAGCCGTGGTCCCCCCACTACACAAGTCTCAAGCACCGCACCACCAAAGTCCTTGGGGTACCGCTCCGACTCAGATGGCTGTGGCCTGGTCAGACATCGACGCTGTGGAAAACGAAACATCGGGGCTTGACTCTCGACACCTCATAGACGCCGCTCCACAGTAAGGAACTGGCTCAGCAACCGCAGCATCACCTCTCCTGAAGCAGTAAGGAACCGATGCATCACCTCCCCTGCCTGGCATTCAGGAACCGACAAATCACCTCCCCTGCAACAGTAAGGAACTGACACCGCACCGGCCTCCACGATGCCTCACCTCCTCTGTGTTTTGCATCGTCTTTGTTTTTCACGACACGTCCAAGGTACTGTACTGGAGTCTCCCTGGCTCCGTAACCGGACCTCTCTCCATCAAGGTCAAACTGACTTTGCGGAGTTGTTGAGATCGACCATTACCAAATAGCCCTGGTTGAAGCTATTTTTGATTTCTAGGAGCTATACTGGATTGATTCTTTAAAAAGGGATATCCTGATTTGTGTATTTTGAATTTGTGTCGTTTTGGTCTTGTTTTATTCAGATAAATATTGGCTATGTTTCTAAACTGGCGTGGAGTCCTTTGTAGTGTTTTCACTTTATTACTGTGTGTACAAATACTTTACACATTGCCTTTGGGATAAGCCCGATTGCTCTGTGCCAAGCTACCAAGGGGGTGAACAGGGGTTATCTTAGGTGTGTAACTTACTGGCCCTGACTAAAGTGGTGGGTTCTGCCTAGCTTAGGTGCATACCGTAGCCAACCAGAAACCCCATTTCTAACAAAGGGTTACTCTTCTTTAACACAAATGTGATGCTACATCACACCTGTAATTGATGATGTCCATTTTGCTGCCATATGCAAGGTTGTATAGTTAACCATAACCAGGCAACTTTAGAATTATACAGTTGTTGGATTGCAACTGTGAGATAAGATGACTGAAAACATTAGAGAATTTTAATGATTTTTTAAAATTTGTTTTTGATCTCAATAGTCACCCTTAACTTATGTTAGCAACATTTGCCAGTGATTTTGTTTGGCTTTGTTATGATATAACTATGTGCCTGGCATTTGCTTCTACCCCTTCCCCTCAGTGTTCGGTTGGGGACTGCCAAATGTCACACCATAGGCTAGGGATCCATGCCCCCAGTAACAGATGGACACAACCCTTGGTCCGCAGACATGGCACTAGTCGCAAGGTGGAACCCTTGACCACACACTGGAACCACTTCTGTCCATAGATCCTATTCAAAATGCCCACTTTGCTTTGAGCTTCATGTTGCTTTTTTGCCATGAGCAGCACCCAATATTTTCCTATTCCTACACTTCACTGGGTACAGCCTTCAAAACAAGGTTAATTGGTAGTGCCAAACCCACACACTGGAAAAACTTCTGTCCAGAGATCCAACTCAACATGCCCACCAGGCTTTGAGCTCCGGTTGCTTTGTTGCCATGAGCTGAACCCAATTTTGCTATTCCTACAGTTCAGTGGGAACAGCCTTCAAAAATAGGTTCATGAGTTGGCAGTGCTGGTTGTGAAACAGAAGGCAGGAGAAAAAGTATCTCAGCCTATTTGATTAGAGTTTAGATTCAGATATTGGTGCATGAATCAATTCATAAATGTTTCCCATTATGAATATCAAAACACTAAATACATTGCTTTCAGATAGCGAGGTTTCTAATGTACATTGTAGTCAATAAATGTTTACATTTGTGTAGGGAGGAACTATGCCTAGAGCTACATTATAAAACAGATCTATCGAATTGAACTATCTATACCTACATTTAACTTTACTCAGTTTGTGAAAACAATTTTGCAATAACCAGTGGCATCATGTTATGGGATTTAATTAGGCTTAACATATCTGTTCTTAAAACCAAATTAACTGCTAATCTCCCCTAAAACATGACTTGTGTTTAATACAAATTACTATTTCAATAAGGCATTCCCAGTACACTCATTCTCTATTAGCCCTATTGGGATTCCTTGTATAATTAAATGCACATACATTTCATATTTTTTTTTAAAAGATACCTAGCCTCCTGCCATTTCAACTCTTCTCTTTACACGATCCCCTAGTCTTCCCTTCCAGAGTGACACTGTTCGTTTCTTTTAGTGAGCTAGAGCAACCATCACACGTGGCAATGCTCTTGACAGATGCCGAGATCCTCGCCTTCTGATGGTCCCCCAGAGACCAAAGAACGCAGCCTTTTATTCCCCACTACCTCTTGGATGTTTAGCAGATGGAGGCTATAAACATCATATTAGGAAGTGCATTTGTATATTTTCACCAAGACAAAATAATTATTGGCAGAGTCTCAAAATATATACCATTTTAATAAAGGTTACAAGTTTTAAATAAACATTACACTCCCTTTTCACTTAATAACCCAAAGCACATTAATATTCCAACGGATGTGCTTATCAGCTTACAGAAAATACATTTCTGATGTACACAAACCAGTTGAAGGTATGGGCTGCCTTCATGTAAGACCATTCACAAAGTTAAAAGAAATAAGCATACAAAAATACAAGTAAATCCTATATTACGAAAAACATGAGGTCACAAATCCATGAAGAATTTCAGTTATATAAGTTGGTTGGATGAGAGGCAATATATAGACAGAGACAATTAAGTACACACAAACATGGCAAATAAAAATTATTTGAAAAATCAACGTTTCTGGTCTATTTTATTCTCAGTTGTGCTTCATATGATAGAACCAGCCAACGCGTTTCGCCCAAACATGGGCTTCTTCAGGGCAATAGGGTATAGAAATGAAATGTATCCTCAGACGCGCATATCATAGAGGATTGAAACAAATCCTAGGACGCATAGATGAGGCTCATGGTAGAGCGAAGTCCTATGAGTATATATAGTATGGTGTACTTCAAACGGTATTAGCCGCATAAGTATATTGGAGCCGTGTCCGTAAAAGCCGTCTTAACCCAGCACAAGAGTTTGAAGCACAACTGAGAATAAAATAGACCAGAAACGTTGATTTTTCAAATAATTTTTATTTGACATGTTTGTGTGTACTTAATTGTCTGTGTCTATATATTGCCTCTCATCCAACCAACTTATATAGTTATATTTATGGTCTACAAGCAGCAGATCATTTGAGGTGGGCAATACCTTATACAATCTGTGACTAGTCCTGATGGTGCAGTCATCTATGACCCAGCTGCTTTTTCTTTTTTCTCAATTACAGTTATGCATAACAGAAATAGAACTGCAAAACAATTCTAGTGAAATATTAGCGCCACACATAGAAACAGCTGTCATTAAACTAATTTTGATCAAAGCCAACATTTGTAACATCAGTATGAAAATGAATGACACATTAAAGGAAAAATGGGTCGTATGATCAGAAGCAGTACTTTGTGTGGTAGTGCAACATTTTAATCCAGTATAAAGTTTCTCAAACCATTAGAGCAATATTAAAAGGTCTACAAATGAAGGCATTCTACATCAAATGCAGACATTAAATAGCATAAAAGCACGCATGTCATTTCTGCATAGAAAAATAAGTTAATAGGTGATAAATACAGTTAAGATTCAATGAGAACTTTGATCAGATTTTCGAATGCTCAATTGAAAAATGTAAATGTTCGGTTCTAAAGAATCGTGACAGAATAAGGTAACTCAAAAGATCAATACTTTATTGCTTTATTTGTAAGGTGAAATATTTAAAACTGCATTCCCTGCATATCCAGGTCATGATCTCAGTTGTTCCTTATTCACTTGTAAGGGGGGGGCAATCCCTGTAGCCAGTCACAGTGATTAAGGTATTTTTTAAAAATATTCTTGCGGTACTACAAGTGTTGATGCAAAAATTCAAAAACTTAGGCTTTATAATCCAGTTCCGCGTTCATCTTTGAATACATCTCATAAATTGCATCAATAGTAACAGTGAAGTTCACTAAAAACTGGCGAATCTTTTCTATGCATTCTTCTTCTTTCACATTCTGTCCTTTGGATAAAGCTTTCAGGAAATCATCTTTATAAGGAGCGGCTAAAAGTGCAGCCTAATGGAGGAAAAAAGTGAAGTTAAATATAAAAGAAAAATTCAAGGTAAATGTACAGCTTATATATAAATATCACTAAATCTTGTGAGCTACTACAAACATTTCCAAGAACATATTTGTAAAGTTTCATATGGCAGAAAATGGATAGATTCATAAAATGGAAGGAATAAGAGGAAAAATGAAAGGATGGCTGAGAAGAAGAAAGTGTATGGTTCTTACTGTTAAGAACTCTCCTACACCAACTTGGACTTTAGTCTCCTTTCCTCAAGAACAGTAGGATGTCCATAGATCTAGAAACACGTGTTTTTAGCTTATAAAGGGAATACAGTTCAGAAAGCCTACTCCATCCTCAACCACATCAGGCATACTAGTTCTGATAGCCTAAATGTTGTAGCTTCTGTCTACACCAAATATATACAGAGCAGGGATGGTGAGCGGGTGCCTGAAGAAGGGGCGAGGTGGACTATGAGCGTAAGACAATCTACATTGAATAGTGTTAATGCTAAAGTCCGTCTCCTTTTCTGTGGACTTGTCAGATGATAAAACATCTGAAAATACTGATTAATAGGTGACCGCTGTAAAGGAAACGTGAGAGGTCAGGAGAGATTAGCCTTTAAGATGGCTTGACTGAACTACGCATCTGGTCTGAGGCAGATGCCCAACACAAACGGACTGCAAAACACAGGCAGAGTAGCCCAAGTGGATTTATGATAAATCATATCTGGCTGAAAGCAACTTTGTAAGATCATCGAAACCGCAATGATCCTCTCAGCATGCACATGGATAACGTCTGACGAAAGGATTCTTTAACAGCCCCCGTATCTAGAATATGAGCAACAAACTAGTACACAATGGAGGAAAGTATACACGGTTTGCCTGCGTTAGAGACACCATAGAATTTAAGAGCCCTCATACCGTTGAAGTTCTACATCTATCTTGTTTTAAAAAAAATGCGGTGGACAGGGCTCCTGGTTCACATAGGTATCTAGCAGAACATTTGGCAAAAAGATAGGTGAATGTCATGGGACATACTAGAAGAATCATCACATGCAGTAGTGTCAATAATGAATGTCTACTTCAAGGTCACTGTTTAATCTCACTAAGTGATCATGATCTCAAAAGGCACATAATCCAACATTGGCAAAACTTTTACAAATTCTTAAATGGATGAGTTTCCAAACTGTGTGCAGCATAAGGGGGAGCCAATCAAAATGGCATTGCATTCTGAAGGGTAAAAACACTCCCTCTCAAAGTTATGAAAAATTACCTTTATGCTGCTTCTATTTCACAACAGCTAGAGAATGCCTGCACCAAATACAGGATCGAAAAAAGCCTTCTTAATTTTTATTTTTTTTAAAAGCCATTTTTAACAAAGAGTAAAAGGAAAGCAGTTTTTCTTGGTATGTTGTTTTAGCTTTCCATCCTTCACAACTGGTTAGGAACCGGTTCCACAACAGGAAAATGCCAGGAGTGGGGAACGGCATGCACTCAACAAAGCACTTTAGGAAGAGCCATGTTTTTAGTCTTGTCCCCAAAAATATTTGTCATGGATAGTCCAAACATGCTTTTGGAGGACACAGTTTTTGCTGAGAAACAGTTGCCTCCAACTTGGACTTTAGCATCAGCTTTTAACTTTCTCGGGAGTCACAAAGTCCCTTACTATCCAGTGCAGCCCCATGGACACTCCACCTCAACGCCATATGACACCAGCAGCAATGTGTGCATTCTCAATTGTGTGTGTATATTTTGGCTAGTGGAACGAGTGACAAAGATGGGAGCATGCATCTAAGACATGTCCAGATGCAAGCTTTGCAAAGTCTGGCAAGAAATCCTCTTACCACATGGTGCCCTACTGCATACCCATTATCCTTTAACTTTCCATCCAACATTATGTGGATCAGTCTTGTAATCATTTGCATGAAAAGATTTCCAAAAGGTCAACTTCTCCTAAATACCTTTATATTCAGTGCCTAAATACAGTCGAATTCACTTCCCATCTATTTTAGGATGAGCACAATTTAATATTCCCTCTTCCATCCAGCCATATTTGGAGGTAAAATCTACGCTTTGGAGTCTGTTTTAAAAAAAAAGATGCTTTTGAACTATTTTTTCATATTCTACCCCATCGCTGCCAAATTATAATCAACGTGCATGAATGCAACATCAGAAAAGTAGTCATGCTCAACTTGATACCTACTATGTGCAACAGGGACTATTTGCAGATTTAGTCTCTCGCTCTTGGGTTTAGTGAAGCCAACAGCTTGGCCAACTCTTCTGGTTTGGATTCTTGTGATAAACTTTAGTGTTGTTTTTGAGGTATCTTGGAGATAGCTGTAGTGTTAGGTTGCATGTGCTGAACTGAGTGACCTCCTGTGAAGCTCCATGAAGAGCACCCTATGCAGTTTCACAATCAATATGGACGGTCTGAAAAGAAGACGTCGCCTAATATCCAACGGTTGCAATCATAATATTGCTATCCACCTTGTAAGTGTGTTAAGAGCCCATACTGAAAGAGAAAGTGGATAATGTACACATGGGGGGTTTAAGACCAAAACAATCAGTGAGGGTCTGATAAAGAAAGGTGCTAGCTGTACCACTTAAATCGCTATAAGTTAGTAGACTGCAGCACAAGCAGGAGTCGGGGGAACTACACAAGGAAGGTAGACGTTAACGAAAGCCTAGATCACAAAAAGAGCATCCTGCCACTGCGCACTACCGGCTCTCCAACTTCTTCCCGCACCAGGGCTCTGCTGTAAGGAAGCATGTTTACAGTACATCGGTACTCTGCCCTACTGCAACCTCTCAGGCATATACTTGTGTCCTTATGATGATCCCCCTATCCGAGTCGGGATCGAAACGTCGTCGACAAACATCTTGACTCCAAACTGGTTCATTTGGATTTATGTGGAGCACAAGATGTTCATTGCATTTTGACTGTTCTTAACATGTAACTTGCTGGTGAAGTCACCATGTGTGTAAATGCCTGAGGTCTGGAAATCTGTTGACTTCCAACCTTTTAGCCACTGCACCTTGTTTATGTTTTTCTTTGTTTTTTTGATTGCTCGTGTAATAAATACGTTGTTTTTACATTTGGATAAAATCAACACAGGTCTTAATGTGGTTCTGTGCACCATTGCCCTATACACCTTTGGTAGGGACCCTTGTCTCTTAGAATACTTAAAAGAAGAGTAGCAATGATTGGTAACTACTGTTCTTTCCAACTACTGTTCTTTCTCCCAAGAAATCACACCTACATGATGCAAAAAATTGTGTTATTAGTTATGCAGGATGAGAGGACTGCTGAAGTCATAGGTCCACATTTGTCTCCTTACTGGGAGGCACTTTGTGAAAATACGGGGAGATGATTTGAGGTTGAATGTGAGAACTTTTAACTGATAATGACTGCCAGCTACTGAAATCTTAAACATTTGATGGCGCAGATGAATTGGAATATGAAAATAAGCAGGTTGGAGATCTATTGTAGTAATATAATCTCCATGGTCCAGAAGTTGAAGGATGTCTTGAATCGTAACCATGCAAAATGTCAGTTTTCCATGGTACACTCTACTCCCTCAGGGTAGCGAAGCAGAGCAGTCCAAGGCTTACTTAGGGGAGGTGATGTGGGCTAGTAAGAAACTAAATTACTTTGCTGTAACTGGTTCTCCAGTATTGGCATCCTTCATAGATTCACATACTTGAATCATTCCTCCTAGTCGAAATGGGAGTCCTGCGGTACAACTAGAAAAGCAGTGCAATATTAAACATAGCTTGCAAGGCTATAAAACCTTCACTTTAATAACATATCCATATCTTTAAAAAAAAAACTCCAACCAATCGGGTTGCAGCAGCACCCTCCAGAACACTCTTCTCAGAGCCTTCAGTCTCTCAGATTTTTAGAGCACAAGTGTGAAAATGAAATAGTACCAAAAATAAGGTGAGCCTCTCAGGGGAGGAGGTTGGGTTGCATGTGAATCTGTGAAAGATACCAATACTGGAGAATCAAAGTTACAGGTAAGTAACTTCTTTTCTTCTCCAGTAGTGGATCTTTCATAAATTCACATGCTTGATTCAGAATAAATAGCAGTAAAACAGCACAACATATCTATACATACAAGTATACATATATAAAAATATGTAGTGTTAAACTTGCACAATATATCAGCGTATGTCGGGCTTAAATTACTATGAGAGCTCACCTTTAATGGAAGAGATGACATAACACCGCCTGGTCCACTGCAGCATCTTTGAGCACTGTGGAATCCAAGCAGTAGTGTTGCGTAAAAGTGTCTCTATTCTTCCAGGTGGCTGCCCTGCACATTTCCTGCATAGAGACACCGGCGACCAAAGCTGTAGACATTGACACACTTCTAGTAGAATGAGCTTGCACTTTAGTCTGCAAAGGACTGCCAGCTTTTTGAGGACAGAAATATATGGCTAATGATATCCACCTTGCTATACTGTATGCTACTAGCAATTGATCGGATTTACGAAACTGTTTTGTCCTGGAAAGATAAAACTTCAAACATCTTTTAACATCCAAAGAATTTAATGTTTGTTCTGCTACAACTTTTGGATCTGGGAAGAATGTCTTTAACACTATCGGTTCTTTTAAATGGAATTCTGATGGCACCTTTGGAATGAATCTTGGATTTGTTCCTAGGATCACTATCACTTCTGAAATGCGCATAAGGCTCCTGGATGGTGAATGCTTGTATTTCCCCTACTCTTCTTGCTGGTGGTAATGCCAGTAGAAGCGCCATTTTCCATGAAAGAAACTTCATTTCTGCTTTGTGTATAGGCTCAAATGGGCTCTTCATCAATTGTGAGAGTACTGTATTCAATTGCCACAGTGGAGGAGGTTGCGTTACTGGCAGATAAACTCAACAAAAAAAAACACAAAAAAAAAAAAAAACTTTTAGAGATTCTTTGATGAGCTTGCTAGACCATAACCATGGTGATGTTGAGGACCTTCTGAAACAAGATATGGACGCCAAGTGTACTTTAATTGAGGCATGAGCAAGGCCAGACTGTGCCAGATGTAATAAGTAAGGAAGAATTTCTTCTGATAAAGATGATATAGGGTGTATTTTTGATTGTTGACACCAGATACAAAACAGCTTCTATTTAAGGCTATACATCTTGTGTGTATTATCCGCTCCAGCCAAAATGTCTGTGCATTCTTTTGGGATGTTCAAGTGTGCAAACTCATTGAATTCAGGAGCCAAGCTGACAAGTGTAAGGATTTCAGGTCTGGATGAAGGCCTTGATTCCTTGTCAGTAAATACGGAAGTGGATGTAGCTGGATGTGCCGTCTCTAAAAGGAGAAGTAGCTCTGTGAACCAATGCTGCCTTGGCCATCTCGGAGCTATAAGAATTATCCTGCAAGGTTCCGCCTTCATCTTTCTGAGAAGCCTAGTTTGGAGAGGAGTCACAGGAAAAGCATAGGCAAAGATTCATGACCATGCTATCGAAAACGCATTCCCCCACGACCCTCGTTGTAGATGCCAGCTAGTGTATAATTGGCATTTCCAATTTTGAGAAGTTGCATACAGGTCTAGATTTGATGTGCCCCATTGATAAAAAATTTCACTCAGGACTTCTTGATTGATTTCCCATTTGTGGCAGTTGTGTTTCATGCTGCTTAGAGTGTCTGCTATGACATTCTGTTTCCCAGGCACATGCTCTGCTTTCAGCCTTATCTGGTGATGGATTAACCATTCCCAAATCTTCTGTGCCTCTTGGGACAGTGCTTCGGAACTTGTGCCTCCTGGCTTGTTGATATAATGCATAGTCGTAGAGTTGCCCGTGTGGATGAGCACTGCTGATCGTTCCAAAAAGAACAGATGATGGACGGATTGCTGAACAAATCAAACATTCACTCCCAGTCACAGATTGGGTTTAATACATCATTTTTTTTGCTTACCACGCCATTCCAGTATGGACCCAGCCAAATGCAAATCAGTCTTGTCCCTGCTCCTCATGGGAACAGTCCAGCCTGAAATGCCAAGTCGGGTCCTCCATGGAACGTAAAAAGGCATCCTGGACCGGTTTCGGGTTATCACCACTCATCAGCCAGGCTAGCTTGATTCCAGTGGCACAGCGAGCAAAGGACCCACGTGTGGGCATATGCATCCCACTTAGGGCGTAAAGTGCCGCGGCAACAAATGATGGACGAAATGCTGAATAAATCAAACAATCAGCCCCAGTCAAAAGATCTGGGTTAAATCAAGTGATGTGCAGGATATTCAGCGCCACACAAGGCTTTGAAAGGGGACAAAGGAAGATATCAGGATTGGGGATATCTTACTGGACAAATTCAACAGTATTATAGTACAGAATATAGAAGATCTTCAGCAACTCACAAGGGGTATGAAGCACTATATAGATGCAATTACAATTACATGAAACTTCCATTTGGTAATGCCCAAGCATGCACCCTTTCCCGGAATTATAGGGTCTTCAATGTCCTGGTGTTCGTCCACTTGAGGGCTGGAGAGAATGGCATGGATCCACAGGGAGCCCTTCATAGGAGAGATCGGGATTTACTGTTATTGCTGTAGTATTTTATACAGGGTTAGTTTCCGACTTTCTACTCTACAATAAGGAAGGATAAGGAACTGTGGTAAGATACAGAATACAAACACTAAGTATAGGGGTGGATGTGGGAATTCTGGTTCACTATTGTATACATTGTTGCAAAGCATTAATCTTCACACTCGTCAGTTGCAGATGGCTTTTTAGGTTGAGCCTACCAGACAGCACAAGATGTCTGGTTGCAAAAGACGTATTGGGAACTTACAGTGGGCTTACAGCCCCCCCCACTGCTTACCAATGGTTGGTTTTATTATTTGCTTGCATCTCATTCAATGGATAGCATTCCTACTCTTGTGGTTGTCCCTCCACGGAGGATAGTCTCTTTACGATTCTTTTGATTTGCTGACTTGAATCCTTCCACTTTTTTTCTTTTCCATTCAGAACTCCAAGAGAGTGCATGTGTTTTCTAGCTCTCTCCCTCCCGTGCTGCTTCACATCATACATAGACCCCACCCCACGCTGTGTAGCTCCCTCACTCCCAGCTTGTTTGTATAAACACAGTAACAGGGATAATTTTCCTAGGGTGTGTCTACAGAGCACACTTTAAGGGTTGTTTTTGTTTTATCCCCTGCACTCCACATCCTGCATGAAAGCACGAGCTTTGGCACACAAAAGGCTTTTATGGTTTTGGGGCCAGGCAACCTTCTGCACTTCCTTAGCTGGCGTCTGAGGTAGAAGGTGTACTTAGCATGACACTTCTCCTGGAGACTCAACTGGGCTCTTGCAGAGGAGCAAATGGCTGAATCCTGCGGAAAGTAGATGAGGCATTGGCACATGTTTCAGAATCTAAAGAGAAACTTCCTTATTTTTTAATTCCATTCAGAGGTTTCTCAGTGAAAAGTATTTAAAAAATAAACCATGACATTTAAAAAGATTGAAACCACTTAATTCAATGAACAATTATGTGGTACTATAAAAGGTATGCTTGCTTTTCCTCCAGCATTTTGAAGTTTTTGCTTTAGTTTTTTTAAACAGTACTTTACAGACTTAAATTGGCAAAGCCAGCAGCTCGGAACTTGTGGTATAAAGGCAAGACCTATTGGCTTTGCCAATGTTTTTTTGTTTCCCAAGGATTTGGAATGCTACCAAACTAGCTTTGTCCACATCTCCTCTTGTTCTGCAAAAATCTAAATTTATTTCAGTTGAAACACCACCATATCCAGGTATGCCTTATGAGTTGTGTTCTTTTATAAACGTTTGCCTCTCAAACCTCATTAAATAGTCATGTTAAAAAAACACATTAAAGTGTAGCTATAGTTAAAAAGTACCAATGAAAGGCAGAAAAATACTGAATGTTATGGGTAGGGCCGCAATCGCTAACTTGCATAAAAACCATGAAAACTATGACTCCTAAACCAAATGCAGCACTTTTGTCACATCAAGGGTGAGGTCCTATGAAATTACAAATTTCATAAATAGTATTATAGATCTCATATAGCCTTAACACGATGAAAGGGAACACTATAAATGGAGTATTATTTATTGGTTTGAGCATGATTTGTTATATAATTATGTTCTGCTTTTATGCGTTTTACTTATTGGTTTAATTTTTTGAATTTGAGGGTTTTTTCAAACATACGTTTAAGTGTTTTAATCAAAGCTAACCAACTTTAGCCTTATTTTTTCAGTGACTTTCTAGATTTTTTAAATCCTACATTACATCTATATTCTATAAAAGAATACCCTATCCCATAGAGCACAGCCTTTGGCCGTGTGCAGACTGGGTTAGCTGCAGGAGACCAACCTCTGATATGCATGGCCTTCAGGTTGGCCCGTGGCCTAGACATTCATCCTTTTTTATTTTGAGAAGTGTGAGTGTTTTTTGGACCTTGATTTGGGGTCTGCAGATCTGCAAACTCCTTTACCCTTGTTGGGCAACCCACCAAGTTCTGTGGACCTATCACTAAGTCCGCAAACACTACATGATGCCCGGCAAGGACCCTCATGCTGATCCACAGGGCTTCGTTCACAGACTTCGGGAGTCAAGTTGGGAACTGTGAATCGATCCACAGGGTGAGCAAACGACGCAAAAACAACTTTTTTTTTTTTTTTTTTTTTAACATGAGGGTCACTGGGTCAAACACCCACCCACAACCCTCGGAGTCTCTGGTTAAAGCATACTACTCTGCCATTTTATAGCTCCTTCAATTTTATATTCACTAAATAGGGACCAAATATGTCCAGTATTGGCAGGCACAACATTTTTCTTCAAGGTTTGGCCAAACAATCGGGGAGCATGGGGTCCATGGACCAAATTTGGGTTCGCAGACCCAAAATGGATGATGGGTAAAAAAGCTCCCTCATATCATCAGATTTGTTTACTTTTTTTAATTCTGGGTCCACGGATTCATGGTCCCTATATCTCTATCTCAAGTGACAAGCTAGCGCAATTTGAGGTTTTTACAAAATACACTTTTCTAACAATTTCTCTAAAACTACTGAATAGATTTACACCAAACCAAGTTCTACTTTCATGCCAAGATTGATGTAATTCTGTTCAATGTTTTTTGTAGCACTTTCAACTGAGTCTTATGCAGATTCATCTAATGGCACCAAAGTTATCAATCAAGGTTTATATAGCGTGACAACTCACCTGTGAGGGTCTCAAGGCGCTGAGGGGGGGGGGCGATAGGGGGCTGCTGATCCGTCTGGGCGCTGGGGTTCAGTCGAAGAGCCATATCTTGAGATCCTTCCTGAATTGGGTCAGTGACGGGACTTGTCTGAGGTGGAGAGACAGGGTGTTCCAGGTCTTGGCGGCGAGGTAGGAGAAGGATCTTCCTCCGATCCTGGTGTTGCGGATCCGTGGGACGGTGGCCAGGGCCAGCTGGGCAGAGCGGAGGTGTCTGGTGGGTAAGAGGAATGAGAGGCGGTGGTTCAGATATGCTGGTCCTGCGTCATGGCAGGCTTTGTAGGCATGTGTTACGAGCTTGAAAGTGATGCTTTTGTTGACTGGGAGCCAGTGGAGTTCTCGCAGGTGTTCAGTGAAGTTGCTGCAGCGGAGGATGTTGAGGAACAGTCTGTAGTTTACCGAGGAGTTACTGGGTGACGCCGGCGTAGAGTGCATTGCTGTAGTCTAGTCTGCTGCTGATGAGTGCGTGGGTGACCGTCTTTCTGGATTCTGTGGGAATCCATCTGAAGGTCTTTCGAGGCAGGTGAAGCATGATAAGGAGACGACGATCTGGTGGTTCATTGTGAGCGAGGAGTCCAGTATGATGCCGAGGTTTGGTGCATGGTCTGTGGGTGTGGGGGTGGGTGGGGGGGTTTATAACACAGCGGGCCACCAGGAGTCATCCCAAGCGGAGGGGGTGGGTCCCAGGATGACTTCAGTCTTGTCCGAGTTGAGTTTGAGGCAGCTGCCTCTCATCCAGGTGGCAACGGCCTTCATCCAGTTGTGCAAGTTGTTTCTAGCGGCTGTGCAATTCATTGGTGAGGGAGAGGATCAGCTGGGTGTCGTCGGTGTAGGAGACGATGCCGAGTTCATGGTTCCGGACGATGGCTGTGAGTAGGGCCATGTAGACGTTTAAGAGGGTGGGGCTCAGGGAGGAGCCCTGAGGCACTCCGCAGCTGATGTTTGTGGGATCTGAGAGGAACAGTGGTAGTCTGACTCGCTGTGTTCGATCCGGTGAGGAAGGAGTGTATCCAGTCCAGGGCTTTGTCGCGGATGCCAGCATCATGGATGCCGGCATCATGGAGTTTCATGCGTAGGGTGAGGTGAGAGACTGTGTCGAAGGCGGGCGAGATGTCCAGAGGGCTGCTGTTTCGCCCCGGTCGAGGAGGGAGCGGATGTCATCGGTGGCGGCGAGGAGGGCAGTCTGGGTGCTGTGGTTGCTTCGGAAGCCGGATTGGGAGATGTCCAGGACGTGGTTGGCTTCGATGAACTCGGAGAGTTGGTCGTTGATGGCCTTCTCGATGACCTTGGCTGGGAAGGGGAGCAGGGAGATGGGTCTGAAGTTCTTGAGGGATGTTGGGTCGGCAGATGGCTTCTTCAGCAGGGGGTTGATCTTGGCGTGTTTCCAGTCGTCGGGGAAGGTGGTGTACTCGATGGAGCAGTTGATGGTGCGGCGTAACTCGGGGGCGGTACATGTGGCGGCTCTGTGGAAGATGTGGTGCGTGCAGGGTTTCGAGGGGGCTCCAGAGTGGATGCTCTTCATGGTCTAGAGAGTCATCCATGGCGATCAGGGTCCAGCTGAGCAGGATCTGTTGGGTGACGTCGTCATTAGGTGCGTTGGTGGGAGGGTCTTGGGTGTAGAAGGTGCCGTAGATCTGCTTGATCTTGTGGTGGAAAGAGGTGCAGAGTTTGTTGCAGAGCTCTTGGAAGGGTGGGATGTCTGTGGTCTCGCTGTTGGGTCTGGCAAACTCCTTGACGATGGAGGAGAGTTCTTTGCTGTTGTGTGCGTTGATTCTGTCTTGGAGGGACATTTTCTTTGTAGTTTTGAGGAGGAGGTGGTGTGCAGTGACAGCAGCTTTGACGGATGCTTGGGCTTTCGGGGTTTTGTTGTTCCTCCATCTCTTCTCGAGCCGTCTACAGGTGCGTCTGGACTCCTGAAGGGCGGGAGCGAACCAGCTGGCTTTCTTGGAGTGTTGCTTTCTTGAGGGGCGCCAGAGTGTTGGAGGAGTTGGAGATCCATGGGTGGAGGTTACGTGCTGAGGTTTTGGCATCTGTGGATGTCAGCGGTGGAGCTGTGGTGAGGGAGGTGACCTTGTTCTAGCTTCTGCGGGGGGAGGTGGTGTACGGTGGGTTTGGTGAAAGTGAAATGGATGCAGTGGTGATCAGTGGCTGAAGGTGATATTTTCGCTGGCGGAGAAGACTGGGGTCGAGCGTGTGTCCTGCTGAGTGGGTTGGAGAGGTGACTAGCTGCTTGAGTCCTACGCTGGCGAGGTTCTCCAGAAGGGATGCGGCTTTCTGGTCATTGGGGTTGTCCAGGTGAAAATTGAGGTCGCCGAGTAGGATGCAGCTGGTGGATGCGAGAGCCTGGGGTGCGATGAAGTCTATGATGGAGTCAGTGAAGGACGGGTGGGGGCCAAGCAGTCTGTAGACAAGGGTGCCACGGAGGGTGGTGTTTGGGTTGGTCTGGACCTGGAATTGGAGGTGTTCCATGCATGTCATTGGCTTGTCTGAGAAGTCAGGTGAGGATGTTTATGTGGTCGATGTCGATTCCTCCTCCTGGTTGGTTGGTGCGGTCCTTGCGGGTGATCTTGTATCTGTCGAGGATGGCGGTGGCGATGACCGGGGCTAAGCTGGGGTCCATCCACGTTTCCGTGACTGTCGAGGAGGTCCCAGATTTCTGTGGCGTGTTTGTGGAGAGACAGAGTGCTGAGAAAGATGCAGCTGAGATGGTCGGGTTCGCCACGGGTCGACCCAGCTGAGGGAGGAGCTGGAGTACGAAGGAGGATGAGGGTGCGGTGGCAGTGGCGGCAAGAGAAGGGGCCATGGCTGTCACTTGGTGTTGAGGCGGCAGGCGGTGTTGCGTCCAGGGTTGAGGGCGTGGAGGGTGCAGGTGTTGCATCGTGGCCGGTCCAGGCGCTCCAGCAACATGCCTGCTGCGGGTGGCCACGCATCGGCCGCCATTAAGTAGTGTGCAAGGGGCTGGACACGTGGGGAGCGGGAAAGTGGCACTGGAGGGGACGGGGCCACAGGGGCAAAGTGGCGAAAGGTGAAAGAGGTCAAAGGACAGAAAATATTTAGAGAAAGGCAGAAGAGAGTGACAGAGGGCAGTGCAGCAGCAGAGCAGAGACGCTCTACCACTAGACCACCAGGGATGAGGCACAGGCAGAAGCCTGCGGGTGGAGGAGGGCCTCAAAACCACTGACCAGAGGGTCCGATGGCCAGCAGCAGGGAGCTCGGGGCAGCAGCTACTAGGCAGAGCTATGCAGGGAAGGGAGCAGTACACCGATAAGATCAAAAGGAACAAAAAGGAAAATTTTACTCACCCTTTAATCATCTGTTTGTGGCATGTAGTGCTGTAGATTCACATGCGCATACTTCCACAATCTAGTGTTGGGCTCGGACAGGTTCAACTTGTTTTTTTTTCAAAGTAAGTCTTTTCTGACCCAACTATAACTACAGAGGCACTATCACCACCTATCTAGTACATGATCCTTGTTACTGTCCATATTCCAAGTACCTTTTTTATTACTACTGTTCAGTGCTCCATGACCTCTCAGCTAACCAACACACTAAAAGTAAGTTATAATGTGATAAACATCATAGGAGGAATCATAACTATGCAAAAGTAATTATCACGTTGCCACAATGGACTGGGGCATATCAATGAAAAACAAAGTACATGTGGGTCCACTTTAGTAAATGATGCAACAAAAGAAAATCTACAATCGGACTACTTACTTTAAAGAGTGCCTGCACCACCCATCCATGGTATTTCTTCAAGGCCATTTCATAGGCTTTTGTTGCATTGACTCGTATTAAGTTTGGGTTGTTTTCATCCCTTTCTCCCTCTGCGATGCTCTGGAGCAGCACTTGGATAAATTTCAGACCTCTGTTCTCAAAGACGGAAAAAAAGAGGTTGTTGACTATGAAATGCACATAGCTATGTTCAGATCTTTCTACCTACAAGTGTTGTAAGGACTAAACTACAACAAACGATGCTCAAAATGCCAACCATCTAACATTAACCGCATATAGAAGCATGGTAACACCACAAAGCTTCCCCTGTATTACAACAAATGCCTCAAGCAGCCATCTACAGCATTTTGGGCCTCATTAAGAGTGCCCTGGACCTACACAGGCAAAGTCCACACCACGGACGAAATGTGGATTTGCGAGAGTGAAGAGAGAAATGGTGGAGATGTCAAATATTAAGGACTATTGGAGAGTAAACGGGGACGTCTTATTGGACTTACCAGGGAAGACCGGTTTATCGGTGATGGAAACTAGGTCTGTTCATCTGGCATCGTTAAAAGAAATAGTTATGGTTACTTGGCCCAGTGGAATAAACAGGCTACACATAGTGTGGGACTTAAGTTTGTAGGGATTGATTTATAGAGGTACACTTCCACAGCATGGTAAAACCAGAAATTCTAGCCTCACTGTGACTTTGAGGCTGTTAGCTGAAACAATAACACCTAACAGTAGGATGGTGGCCCTTTGAAGATCTACTCTAGGTTTTGCAATGCAGGTGTACTGGTGATGCAAACGCAGACCCATTGGCTTTGCCAATGCCTTTTGATGATGCTGTTCCACCTTGGCAAAAAGAAAAACAATGCTTGTATGGCAATGCTAAATACAATAGGCAAAAAAAAAAGTGTAATCTTTACACACATAGGCATCACATTATGTACCTTATGCTTCATCATGCTACAGTATCCCTGGGTGATTACTTTTATGAGCTTATATGGCATTATGGTTCGATTTTTTATAGATTGATTTACTGTTCCCATTGATGCACATCTTGAAGTAGTAAATTAAAAAAAGAAATGAAAAAATGGCAGCAAAAGTGCATTTTAAGAAAGGAATGGCCCGGCAGCAAACTGCAGCGGCCTGGTTCTCCCAAACAAAGTAGCAACGGTAGAGCGAGAAGAAATGTAAACACTGCTGAGTAGCAACAGCAAGGTGGGACTGCAATACAGGAGCAGGGTGTGTAGGGGAGAAGAAAAAACGAGCATTGGCAAAGCCAATAGGTCTCGAGTATGGGGCACAGAACGAAAATGGTATACATTGTCCTGTGTTTCCGCATAGTCGAACCAATTTTCTGAGTACAAACAGGACCCAACTGCAGCTGCTAGTGAACCAGCTCAGACCCATCACTTGTGCAGAGAGCTACGAGTGAGGGAAGTCTGCTTCCTCTGCAGAGCTGGACATCATGCACTGGCAAAGTAAATAGCACTCCCATTTGCCACCTATAGCTTCTGCAAATGCCTTTAGTTCATTCTGTACTGAATACCGAATAATTAAAAAAAAAAGTATCATTTGCACGCATGCATTTGTATGCAGTGGGTGGCCTTTTTCTATTCATGATCCGAAATGGAGTGGTAAATAGCGCAAAAGCATTTTGGTTTAGCAGTAAGTAAAAAAAATAAAAAAAAATAGGATTACATGGATGAGAGCAACCGAGGAGTGGGTTAAAAGTAGGTGAAAATGTAGGAAATGAGACAGCAAAGAGAGATCAGAGGAGAACAAAAGCGAGAAAGAGCACAGACAAGGAATATGCGCTATGATTTTGTTATATGCCATGAAAATGGAAAAAATAGCACCAATCCCATTGTTTATTGCATGTGCAAGCAGAGAGTGTTAAAGTAAACTTTAACTTGGTGAAAAGTGCCTTCACGGTCCCGCAGATACCAGAACTAAGCGCTATGACAATATGTATCATGCAAATGAAACAAACAGAATCAATGGTGTGCATGAGGGGCCTCAAACAGTAATGAATGGAGCTGACTGCATGCAACAACGATGAGAAAGCTAATACGGTGAAGCCATGACGTATTCCATGATAGAATATAGGCCGGGTGGCTTAATTCAGTTTAAAGCACCAAACACTATAAAATTGCATGGGCGGCCGGGTTCTAGTCTCGGCATCAGCTCAACATCCTGTGATTCTGAGTAAATCACCTAATCACTGGGATCCAACTTATCGACTGGAACTGGAGAGCCTTGGATTCTCTCACGTCCAGGCCATGCTTTATGGGGCCCCAATGCCTCACGCTCTACCAATAGTTACCCGTGCAGTTCTCCTGGCATGGCGCTCCGCACTGCGACACATTCACTGGGACGCTAAACTCTCACTACTAACACCGCTGTGGCACGGCACTTGGCTAAGGGAGGTTGCGACACTAACAGGCTTCCAGAAATGGGATTTGATAGGTATAACTTGCGTGGGAGACATATGGAAGGGAGAGAACCTGTCCTCCTTTCAGGACCTACAACAGGCATACTCCTTACACTCCTCCCAATTCTTCTGATACCTTCAGCTGCAACACGCCTTAGCCCTCCACATCCCTGACCACACTGCAATCACCGAATGTAGCCCACTGGAGGCCAAGCTTCTCATTGGGAACGGAGGGGCATATCCCAAATTTATCGATCCCTGATAAACAATACACCATCCATGCTAGAACCTCTCAGAGCCCGCTGGGATCGCTGGATAGGTCCTCTGGAGGAGGAGGAGGATTGGAGAGATGCTCTGATGGCCCCTAGGACACTCACTATATCAGCCAGGCTCTGCCTCATTCAAATCTACTATCTTCACTGCGCATATCTTACCCCGGTGCGGCTCCACAAAGCAGGTTTTCTCCCAACCCCACAATGTCCACGCTGTAAGGCAGAGCCAGCTGACTTTTACCACATGGTCTGGTCCTGCGCCATCCTTTCTAAATACTGGGTGTCAATTGTATCTGAATTGAGTGGCATACTGGGGTGGGAGGTCCCTCTCAATCCCCTTGCCCTTCTCCTGGGGGTGATGGAGGGGCTGGATGGCTCCCGTGCTGACAAATTATTTCTAGGAACATCCATTCTGATAGACAAAATAGATATTGCAGCAGTCTGCAAAGATTCAACATCCCCCTCTATGGCAAAATGGCGCAGAGGTGTAGACTGGTGGGCTATCCAAGAAAAAGCTGTATACGAAGCAAGAGGGTGCCCGGCTAAACACGAGCGTATATGGGGCAAGTGGATGGGACCGCTGGATTGAATATCCGCAACACGGGTGGGCTCATATTCCAAACAACCAAATGGGGGAACCACTTGTAAATGTATTGAAATGTCGGATATGTCAAAGTGGTGCAATGTTCATTTGTTGTTTAAAATGCCAATAAAATTGGTTATCAAAAAAATTAAATCACCTAATCACCCTGTGCTTAAACACAAACAAAAATACAAATGAATTTAACATTGTATAATGTGTCTCTGTGCCTAAATAAATAATACAATAAAGAAACCAAAAGAAATGCTGAACTGAAACAAAATACGAAACAGGAAATAAAAAAGCTGATACGATATATAAAATACTGCAATCGGAATCTACATGCAGATCGTAAACAAAAAAAAAACGAGGGTGAAACCCAAAAACATGCTTATTGGAAACAAAATACGGAACGGTCCAAAAATGTCAAATGCCGAATGCAAATATGTACGTTTATTAGCACTACTGCAATCGTTGCTGAGCTCCCATCGGGTGAACGCGTTAATGTAGAAAAGTCGACATTCCGAAAACAAAGGCAGAGACAAAATAAAAAAAATGTGCGTTTACACAAATCTACATGCACAAAATGGCAAGACTACAAGTAATAAGGCCATGCTCCATGGGAGGGGTCGACATACAAAAAGGAGGGACATATAACCAACACTGACCACAGAGAAGCAAGCCCTTGCGAAGGACACGCATAGCAACAAATCAAAAGCGATGGGCAGGCTGTAAGCCCACAGAGTGGATATAGCATGTCTCGAAGAGACAGCACATGTGCTGCCTAGGCTCGACCTAAAAATGCTACTGCTGAGAAGCAACATACAATCTGAGGGGGAAGAAGGGGTACAACACCCAGAGGGATTTGAGACAGAAAACATCACATGGTTGAGAGAGCCAGAACACACATGAACTCTCGATAGTGATAAAAAGCAGAATAAACAAAAAGTAGATCCATGTATATAAGCTGTGGAAGCATACAAGACATTGAATCAAAGGATGGTAACGAAACAATGCTCCAGAGAAGAAACAAAACACAAGAAGATGAAAGAAATCTGTAGAACAAGAAGCAAGGGAACAGAGACAAGAAAGCCAACCAACAGTAAGCAATGGACTGACTGAAAAGGATCAAGACCAATGCAGCTGCTTTTTCTTGCTGCTCTGGTGCTTGTCCCATGGTACACCACCCTCAGGGCCGGTGAGGGTGTGGCGTTCTGCAACTGATGCAATCACGGCACAAACGCTGTGACATGAGTTGCAGAAATGGCACCTAGGAAATCCCTCCCTGGATTCCTCATGGGTGTGGAGGGAGGGCAGAAAATATCCTGGTTGTTATCCACGCTTGCAGAAAAGTGTGCCATAAACATGGTATCGCTGGAAAGTGGAGGTTCTCAGCTTTCCAGCGATACCACTCCTTTCCTGTAAAGCATTAAGCAAACGCAGTGGGGTGCGATCACCTGGTGCTTCTACTAGACATCAGGGATGACGTAGTACGTCGTAGGGAGAGATCTTCTGAATAAATATAAATGAAAATGTTTACATTCTGAGAAAATAGACTGAATTGAACATTACTAAAGTGTTCACACCACTTAGCTCTGCACTCTCTGCCTCGGTTAGCCACTTACACCCTTTTACTCTTGACATCTTTCTGAAAGTTTCCAACTGCATACCTCACACACATCACCTTCCTTTTCATCAGTCTTCGACTTTCTCTTGTTGTAAGCATTTACTTGCGTCACCCCCTTCACAATGCTCTCTTGCATCAACCCACCATCTGTCTTCATCTGTATAAACAGCCTTTTTTAGGTCTCGCCTAGCGTTGCTGCACACATGCGCAGCTCGCTCTGCGAGATTTATTGCAGATGAGGACTTTGAGAAAAGGGCTTGAACCCCCGCCCCTTATTCCCATTGGCTTGCGTCATCGTTTATGTTAAACGGTGGGCTGCCATTGGAAATAAGCTTTCTGGGGTGCCTCCTTTTCGCTTTTTTGTCCGGCCCACCCGGACTGGCTCGCCTGCTTTGTGTCTGTCGCAAAGCACTTTCTTATCTTTATGGGGCCATGTGTTTCTAATTAGAAACACATGGCCCCATAAAGACTAGAGATCCCCATGCTCCGGCTGCAGCGCGGTCCTCTTTCACTTTCGGGACCGCGCTTGTTTTTTTCAATTCCCTACATTGATGAACTCAAAGTTGTCGACTTCCTGAATCAGGTAAGTTGGTGGAAAGGCGCGGAGTGTAACCTGCAAGTTTATGTATCATTTCCCATCAGTATTTGATTATATTTTGAGGTAGGTGGGGAACACACCACCTACTACTCCTGAAGTCCGATCTTTGGACAATTACCATTACTTTAAAATAAATAAACACTCTGCCTACACATTTAAACTGGAGTGTTACCCCAGGTCTCTGGTGGACACTGGCGACATTTCCGTTCGTCTGTTCCTGGGCTCTCCTCACAGTCACTTTAAGCTTGCGAGTGTGAACCTTCGTGTTCGTCAGTGTTTCCATAGGGGCGCTTTCTTGTTGTTGCACCGGAAATTTTTGCCAAGGGGGAGGGTTACTGGCAGTTTCACCGGAAGTGGTGGGTATTCTGGCTGCAGCGCCGGGAGACGCCGAGAGCACGGGAGTAATGGACCCCTCGGGCAACATCGATATTAGCGCAACACGGCATTTGCGGGACATCTTAAAACTGGACCGACCCGGAGGTGAGGGAGAACTTCTGCGGGGTGAGATGTGAGCACCCTGGACATGCATGGTGTTTTTAAACTGGACTGTTAGTGACACCAGTTGCATGACACATTAAAACGACACCAGGCGTGTGGCCAGAGGACTCAGGGGACACATGGGCATGGTAGTTGGAGGGTGTAGGTGGAGGAAGAGGGATAAAAGACTCGGTACTGGGTTATGATGGATGGGCAGCAAGGAGAGGCGAGGCCAAATACCAGTGGCACACTGTGAAAGCAATTGCATCTGTTGGGGTGCGTGTCTTGGGAGTCATGGGGAAAAAATAGGGCCTTAGGGCGAGAGAATCATAAAGGAGATGTGAGTCATCTTGTTATACTGAAAATAAAAATGGGCGGCGGTGAATAGATATACTGGCGCGACTATGTTGTTAAGTGTCACTGTCGTATTTCACACTATTAGCTGAATCTGTTTTTTTTTGTCAACAGAATGTTGCTTTGTGGAACTTGTGGCTCCGTTTTAAGTGTGGGATAGGGCTCTATAACCTTAATGTGCAGTGTGGTGTTGCCCATAAAGCCGGACCTAGCTTAAGGTTCTCATGTGTCATGGGCCACTTGACAGCTGTCAACGTAGGAACAAGATGACATTCAGTGGAAGTGTCAGTGTAGCACTAGAGGTGACAGCTACTGAGTGCAAGCGTTAGCACGGGAGCCCTAACCCACTGAACTATGTTGCTCTAGCTTTCTCCCCACTTCACCCTGGAAAAGATCCCTCTCATTTTAAGGGTTCCTGCCACTGTATGCCCAATCACATCAATACATGTCAAAGTTGAAGCGCATCTCAGACTGGAATTATTCATGCATTTATATCTGAATTGCATGTCCGTCACCACCCTTTAATGAAATAAGCAGATATCTGGGAGAGGGGTTCTTATCATGTCTGACAATGACGATGGGGAGGAGAGTGATGGTTTAAAAGGAGGCGTTTGGGGGGCTGTGGAAATGTCACAAGAGCTCAGAGGGAAGAATGCTTTAAAACCGCCTCTCTCTTTACAATAGTGAACTCATAAAAGCATTCAAGTAAAAATGCACATTAATAAAACATGTAGAGGGGCATAGCCATAAATACTGTTGGACTAAATAGAAAACGTGTCATGCGGGTAAGTCGTATTTTTTTTTCTGCTAATGCTGTAAACGGCCTAAATTTATTTATTCTTTTCCTGGTGTAACACAACCACACACAACAATCTCCAGAGGCAGAACAACCATCACACGCACAGTAATTCACACATCCACAGAACGCAATCCCCATCACACACACCCAACATACCCACAGTGATCTATTGACTCAGAAATCCTACCAAACAGACCAACCAACACATCCCAGGAAGTTACAATCACAGCAACCCCCACATGCACAAAAAACAAAAGGGAACGTCTTTATTTGTATAAACTCAAAATTAATAATATTACTAAAATGTAACTCAGTATTTATTTTTATTTGTTCTTCAAATTACAAACACACCTCTGTAGCAGGCACACAAACCCACTGGGCGATCGTGGTGGTTGTTCCCCTGTAACAGACGACGTTTCCCAAATAGGCCAGGTTTTAAACGTTGTAGTTTCGGAAGAGCTTGACAGCGAAGGGTTAATCGTCATGGTCTTTCATTTCAAATGTTTGTATGTGATAAAAGACATTGTCATTTACAACGCCAAAAGCTCTAATTTAAGCAAATGCGAGACCTATTGCATTTCTAATGCTTGTTTCATTTGGAGCTATTCAGTATTTCAACAGCTGTGTCTAGCTCCTTCCAACACTTTCACATATAATGTTAATTAGAATTACCTCGTGTGACTAATGCATTTTAGCAAAGTAATGTAGATACCGGTACTAAAATGCGTTAGTCTAAGCCCTGATGCTTGAGCTGAAAAGGTCCCGTTTCAATAGGAGAAAGTGGGACCCATTGGAAATTGGGGCTGTCTGGAACTTGAAAAGGCATGTTGTACACCAAAAACACAAATTAATAAAAATGAAACTGATCTTGTGTGATGTACTCTGGTGCTCAAGGAAAGAGCTCTTATCCCCTTAGACAATGTTTGTGCTATAGAACAAGGACAAAAAAACATATTGGTGTTTTACAAGGTATGGGAGACCGCATGCATTTATGTTTGCTACAGGCAATATTTGTGGCAATAGTGGGTAATAAACAGTAAAAGATGGTCCACCAGACCAAAAACAATCCTACAAACTGCCTAAAAAATGCCCAACGCACTCACCAGTCAGATCAGCCCTCATGGCACTGCCAGGTTGCCATATAGGCAGTCCAACACCTTGCTCCCTTTCATACTGCCCAAATAAAAGGTTATACTGCACCTAGTTTAATTTCGCCCTTTACTTCATCCTGCAATCCCTAAATGCACACAGATGGTGTGTTCTAGTATTGTTTTTTCCACATTTGACCCTGGTTTAGTAGATTCTGTGAACTAAGTTGCCTCCAGGTGGTCATGCTGTAGGTGTGTGTTCATGACTAGGCACAAATATCTCTGGCTTTACTTAGTGCTGCATTCAATAGAAGTTTTTGCTTTGTCCAGATGATGTTTTTCAGTACGGTTTCTCACCACATTTGACCCTTGTATAGTGGATTCTGTGTAGTAGCTGCCTTCACGTGTTGAGGCTGAAGGCAGTGTGAGTTTCTCACATTGCCTGTCAGTGTGCCATAAATGCGTTTAGATTGTATGCTTATCTAATTCTTTGCCTCTCTGTAGAGCACACTGAGCAAATGTCACGTATGTATCAATTGTATTACCATTTAAAGTGATAGTGTATCACAATGGCACGCACAGCGTTTGAAACAATCACAGCAGCTTACCCTGAACATCTAGAATGTTGCTCATGTTAAAGACATTCCTATTGTGGTAATTGTGTGTATGTGCTCTCTCCTGGATTTTGGAGGCAAGCTTGCATTCTGTTTCTGCAACTTTTGCGTGTGTTCAACTGGAGGATTCCCTCAACTACAGAATTTGATTGTTGCTTTTTTGTAGTTAGCATAGGAGGTAGATTAGGATACAGTGTTTGATTTTGTTCAATTGCTTTATCCATATAGATATTTTTTCTCTTTTTTCATTTTTTGTGTGTTTTATTGTAACTTGGCATGACTCATGTTATTTTACTACTTTTACCTTACAGAGGACCGATTGTTTTTTTTTTTTTTGCAGGGCAAGGGAGGAGGGAGCGAGGGATCAAACAATATAAGTGCTTCATTGGAGTAGATATCTTTGCAGTATGTTTTTTTCCGGGCTAGCGTTTCCCTTTTGGATTTCTTGCTCTCAATTTACAGAGATGGCTTCTTGTAGAATCTCTGCTGTTGCAGCATTGGAGCAGATTTTGGAACTGAGTTCCCAAATGGAGCAGGCGCAGTATTCTGACACTGAAGCAGCAGTATGTTGAGGTTGGAGATAGCTCTGGCACTGATTTCTCTATTTTAGAGGAAATCTCAGATGAATCTAATTTCTCGGATGATGGTGAAACATCAGTTGTTGTCCATCTAATGAGCAGGAAGTGGAAGCTCCAAGCGTAAGAGAAACTCGCGCTTACGCACAGTTTGTAAGAGCTGGGTCTGTAGGACAAAGTGCAGAGGATCAGCTGATGTGGGTTGCTCTGGATGAAGTCTAATCTGTTCTACCACCTTTTGCTGGAGTTGTTTGTTGAGAGAGAGGGCACACACACACACACACGGGCACACACGGGCACACACACACACACACACACACACACACACACACACACACACACACGTTACCATCCTTGTGGGGACTATGTGTGAATACCTGCCTTGTGGGGACTAACCTTTCTCAATGTTTTTAAAATATACTAATAACATTTTTCTGTTAAGAAAAAAATCATGATACAGGATCCTGCTTCAAATTTGCAAATGTATTGTTATTTAATTGTGCGCACAGAACCATCCTTGTGGGGACTTGAACTCGTGCTACCATCCTTGTGGGGACCTAGTCCATAATACTATTTGTGATTGAATACAGTCAAAGGCACATGGCTAAATGTTTATTTTATCAACAATATACACAAACATTATAATATATATGAATTGCTGCATATATACTAGGGGTATACATAAAAGACAGATTATATTAATGCATCAGAAAATATCATATCATGCTTAAAGAAAGACACTTAAAGCTGTATTTAACCTATGTATTAGTGCTTAAAATCAAAGGAGATAGGGAAACTAACAAATAAATCAATTAACATATGGAACCAAGGAATAAGGTCAAGTGGAAACCAGAGCTTGATTAGCTGCTTACATTTTTGCCAAAATAGCTGTTGGACCACACCTCCCTAGGGATGCATATAATGTTAATATCTGCATTGGAGTTGTGGCGGATGATGAACACAGAGGTGGTAAGTCATCACTGCATTTGGGATGGTGTGTGATAATGCCATCAGAGGTTGTATGTGATCACAGCAGCACCAGGATCTATATAGAGATGGTGTCTTCAGCTGTGATGCAAGTTCCCACAAAGTTAGAATGTGAAGATAATTTTATTCAAGTCACCATAGAAATAGCAAATGATTATAGGAGTCCTCACAGAGATAATGTGTGAATGTAATCATGTCCAAGTCCCTACAGAGTTAATGTTAGATTATTGGGATGTTCAAGTCCCCAGAGTTATTGCATGAAGATGATTGTGTTCTAGTCCCCACTGAAATAGTGTGTAAAGACAAAGCTTAAATCCCCATACAGAGAATGCGAAGCTAATAATGTTCAAGTCCAAACAGAGCTTGTGTGCAATTACAGGAATGTTCAGGTCCCAACAAAGATGGTATGTTATTATAGTGATGTTCAAGTCCCCACATAGTGTGTTCTTATAGTGATGTTCAAGTCCCCACATAGATAGTGTGTTATTATAGTGTTTTTCAAGTCCCCACAAAGATAGTGTGTTATTATAGTGTTTTATAAGTCCCCACAAAGATAGTGTGTTCTTATAGTGCTGTTCAAGTCCCCACAAATATAGTATATTATAGTGATGTTCAAGTCCCCACAAAGATAGTGTGTTCTTATAGTGTTTTTCAAGTCCCCACAAAGATAGTGTGTTATTAGTGTATTTTCAAGTCCCCACAAAGATAGTGTGTTATAGTGATGTTCAAGTCCCCACAGAGATAGTGTGTGAAGATGATTGTGTTCAAGTCTATGTTGAAATAGTGTGTACATTCAAAGCTTAAATCCCATTATAAAGAGTGTGAAGCTAATGATGGTCACGTCCACACAGAGGTTGTGTGTAATTATAGGAATGCTCAAGTCCCCACAGAGATGGTATGTTATTATAGTGATGTTCAAGTCCCCATAGAGTTAGTGTGTTAATATGGAGATTTTCAAGTCCCCACAAAGATAGTGTGGCATTTTAGTGATGCTCTTGTCCCTATGGAGATAATGTGGTATCATAGTGATGTTCAAGTCCCACAGCGTGGGAAGATAATTGTATTAAAGTCTTCACTGAAATATTGTGTAAAGACAAAGCTTAAATACCCATACTGTAAGTGTGAAGTTAAGGATGTTCAAGTCCAAACAAAGGTTGTGTGTAATTACAGGAATGCTCAAGTGCCCACAAAGATAGTGTGTTATTGTAGTGATTTTCAAGTCCCCACAAAGGTAGTGTGTTTTATAGTGATGTTCATGTCCCTACAGAGATAGTGTGTGAAGATGATTGTGTTTAAGTCCCCACTGAAATAATGTGTATAGTCAAAGCTTAAATCTCATTACAAAGAGTAGGAAACTAATGATGTGCAAGTCCACACACAGGTTGTGTGTAATTATAGAAATATTCAAGTTTGCTCAGAGATGGTATGTTCTTATAGTGATGTGCATGTCCCCACAGAGATAGTGTGTTCTTATAGTAATGTTCATGTCCCCACAAAGATAGTGTTATTATAATGATGTTCAAGTCCCCAAAGAGATAGTGTGAGAAGATGATTATATTCAAGTCTTCACTGAAATAGTGTGTAATGACAAAGATTAAATCCCCAGGGAGTGTTAAACTAATGATATGAGCATAGTCCTGGGCACACGCAGTGAGGGTATTGGTAATGTGATACGCAGTATAGAAGCGTTATTCAAAAGCAACGGTCAACATCAGTATTTATCCAAATAGATGTTATTTATTTCAACAACAACTGTGTTGAATATAGTACATCAGCCTAGTAAACCAGCCGACACGTGTTTCGTCACCGGGTACAGTCCCGTGACTCATCAGGGCTGGGAAGGATACAAAGAATAAAATTAAGTAATAAATACGGAAAACTGATAAACAAAATGGGGCCTAGTCTGTGCCAGACGAGTAATTCGAATGGAGCGGGATCACCCGAAGTGACTATTGGGAACATAAACAGCTAAATGTGACCCATGTGGTCATAAGTGACACTCGTGTAGGTGCCGCTGTCCATGGAACACGGGCGAAAGCGCGGGAAAGCATCTCAGCATATTGTGACCGGTGTGATAGTGCCGCTCTCATGTGTAACATCAAACATGAGGAAAAGCGCGGAAAAACTGTAACATTGTATAAGTGTTCAGTGCTAGAAAAAGCATTGAGTAGTAGTTGGAGCTAAAGGTGAAGAAAGGAAATGTAAGGGATAAGAAGGCCTGATATGAAGGGCAAAGAAGAAACGGGAAAAGGATCTGCACTATGGAACTGCTAGACAAGTACTGAAGAGAGGAGGGGGAGGAAAAGAGGGGACTCAAGGATCAGTGGGAAGAGGTTCAGAGGTCGTGACGTGGAAATGAGGGAGAGAGAAATAAGGTGAGCGGGTGGGTGAAGAATCCGAAGAAGGGGGAAGCTACTGGATGGGTTCTAACGATAGGCGGAGAGAAACCTCAAGACGAGATTGGAAGGTGTGGGTAGTGGTACAGGTGACAGGGGAAAAGAAACAAGGTGAGAGCTTACCAAAGAACAGGAAAGGTTTACGACGACCCGTGGGGGTAGAGTCGAAACCGAGAGTAATTATAACGTAGCCCGGTAGAGGGGAAGGCGAGGTGTTGGTAACAAGGGTGCAGCGTGGAAGGAAACTGCCGGGGAAAAGGTAGGAATGAGCATGACACAACTGGAACAATGGTAATTGCTGGTGGGCTAGAGCAAGGATAGAGTATGAGAGTCTTACCGAGTTGGGGTCTCCCTGGGCTGTCGCACGTACGACGCAGGGGCGGGTACGCCTCGGCAGTATTGAGAAGCAAAATCTAGAGTAACGTGGAAGGCTGTCCAGTGGCCGGCTCGTTGGGAGGTGCACTAAGCCAGGTAGGCGGGGTGCGAGGGTCAGGCTGGGGAAAAGAACGGGGAGGGGAGGTATGAGGAACACGATACATAGGCGAGGAGAAAGGTGAATGAAGGAAAGGAAAAGAAAAACTTACCCCGGGTGCGGGAATTGGAGAGGACTCAAGAGGTGTGCAGGGCAGGGTATTGGAACGCCTATTGGGAAAACAGAGGAAGGGGACACTGCTGTGGTAAGCAATTCGGGGAGTGCTGGGGTTGAGGAGCCGGGTGGAACCGCCACGACTCTTACCTGGGGTCCGGATCGGAGAACAGCGAGGGCGCACTGGAGCCGAGAAAACTGAGTGAGACAGGAAGGTGGGAGGGGAGCTATAACGGGAATGGAGGTGGAAGACTAGAGCGGGAACAATGGGAGATCCGACCTGGCGGTGGCCATGTTGGAAAACTCGGGGAAAGGGCGGAAGTAATGCGCATGAGCGGGGGACGAGACACTATCTGTAAGGCACCCGCTGCCTCGAGAAACTAGCATGGTAATTAGGGCGAAAGACGAAGAGTATAGTCAGAGGTACGTGACAGAGTACAGACATATCTCAAAGGCAGTCAATTGTGAACAGATATGACACTGAAAGGATAATGTATGTTACAAAATTACAGTAGGGACATGTGAAAGGATATAAAGAGGAGAGATCCTGACACCGAGTATTATGTATGTTATGTCAAAGAAAAGACATATCTCGAAGGCAGTCAATTACGAACAGTTATGACAATGAAAGGATAATGTGTATATCATAATTACATTAGGTACATGTGAAAGGATATAAAGAGGAGAGAACCTTAGACCGAGTATCAAGATCGTTAGGTTAAATAGGACAGACATGAGAAATGCGGTAACGCAGATCAACTATATCATAAACCTGAATCGTAGGAAGCTTAGTCAGTGGGGAGATATTGAAACAACACGGAAGTATGGTTAAGGGGGAAATACAGGGGGTTGGACATGCAGACAATGATAGGCACACATTATGAGATACTGAGAAGAAGATGCCACATAAATAGTGTGGAGAGTGGACATACCAATATCTACTGATTATATGGGAAGAGAACAGATGTCATGACAAAATAAGTGGCACAAATTAAAGATCCAAGAGAGCAAATTTTGTCATAATAATCATTCACCCAGGAAGTAATGTAACTCGTGATCAGTGTTCAGTCCATGTTGTACTGTTCGCAGACGCATGATCCAAGTGGCTTCCAGGCGTCTGAGTCTGAGTTCTCTGTTGCCACCTCTTACATTGGTGGCTGCCATGTCAAATCCAAAAAAGGAAATCCGTTTTTTAGGGCCCTGGTTGGGACAAGTAGCAGCATGGATCGCCATGGGATATCTGGTGTCGAGATTGTTGAGAGCTCGGACGTGTTCTCCAATACGGTCTTTGAGTGGTCTGATGGTGCTTCCGATGTACCAAAGTTTGCAGGTGCATTCAAGTATATAGACCACAAATTTTGTGTTGCAGTTGATGTTATGTTGAATTTGATACTGATTTTTGTTCACGGCAGTGAATTTTCTGATTCCATGCTGGGCTAGTTTGCAGACACCGCAGTGACCACACTTGAAGAAGCCGAGATTATGAGTCGTTAGCCAAGTGGGCCTGGTGTTAGGGCCAGGGATGCTGGGGCTGAGTCTGGTTTTCAGGGTCCTGCCTCTCCTGTATGTGATTTGTGGTTTAGGTGGTACAATCCCTATAAGTGTGTTATCTGCAAGTAGTACATTCCAATGTTTGTTTAGGCTCTTCTTCATAGCTAACCCCATGTCGCTGTAGTCAGTGATAAGTCGAACAGGTTGGTCTTGATCAGTGATTGTCCGTCTAGTGTGTAAAGTGTCTTCTCTTTTAATGTTCCTGATTCTTTTCTCTGCAGAGCTGATGGTACGGGCACTATAACCTCTGTTTCTGAATCTTTGTTTCATATTAGTAAGGCACTTTTGAAATTCTGGTTCCTCACTGCAGTTTCTCCTGGCTCTCATGAATTCTCCGTACGGAATTGCCTTTATTTGGTGTGGGGGATGTGAGCTGTCTGCATGCAAGATGGCATTGCATGATGTTTCTTTTCTATATAGGCGACTTTCTATGGTGTTGGACTTGATGTAGATTTCCACATCAAGAAATGTGATGTTTGTGGCACTGGAATTACCTGTGAATTTCATGTTCATGTCGTTACGGTTAAGGTGTGCACAGAATTTGTCGAGTTCAAGTTGTGACCCTGACCAAAGGAGTAAGCAGTCATCTATGTAGCGGCCCCAGTATATTATGGAGTCAATCCATTGTGCCCCTTCTGTGCCCCAAATCCATTTAGATTCCAGGACACCCATGTACAGATTCGCAAACGAGGGTGAAAATTTTGAGCCCATAGCCACTCCTTTGTTCTGTTTATACCATGTACCGTCATAGATGAAGAAGTTGTTGTTTAATATGATGTCCATCATAGCAACTAGCATCTGGGTATGTTGCCATAAGTTGGCTGGTCTATTGTTAAGTATGCTGGTGACAGCCTTGAGCCCTAGAGTAGGTTCGATGGTGGTATACAGAGAGACTACATCCAGGGTGGCCAGGATCATATCCGGATGCCATTGGACATCAGCTAAGATACTGAGAATGTGTTTGGTGTCCTGGATGTATGATGGCTGATTCATAACCAAAGTACCAAGAAAGAGGTCAACATATTGTGCTATTCTCTCAGTGGGTCCACCAATGCCTGACACAATAGGTCTCCCCGGGGAAAGGGAGTCGTCTTGTGTATCTTGGGCACGGTGTATAGACAGGGGAACGTCGGTCTGTGGACTCTTAGATATAATAGTTCTTGGTCATCAATGAGACCTTGCGCGTGCCATTGAGATAGGTGTTTGTTGATAGTGGTGACAAGGGGGCTATTGGGTTGTAGGGAAGCTGCTCATAGCAGGAAATGTCACCTAGTTGGGACATGATTTCGGCATGATAGTCTGATCTATTCATAATGACTACATTGCCCCCTTTGTCCGCTTCTTTAATTATGATATCTCTGTCGGACGTGAGTTGTTTGAGAGCTACTCTTTCTTCTCTGCAGAGATTGTCTTTAATCCTATGTCTGGTCTTTGCTATTCTGGTTTCATGTTTGTCCATATCATTTAACACTAAGTTATAGAATGTGTCAACTGCATTGCCCCCTGGGAGCATGGGTGTCCACTTGGATTTGGGTTTAAAACCACTGTGCAGGCTGAGATCATCTTCTATATCTAATTCTTGGAGGAGATTCTCCATGTTGGTGGGTATATCGTCCAGGTCAGTGATTGAGAGCAGAAGGTGAGTGGCCTCGATGTCGCTTATGCTCTGTGCTCCTGACGTATTGTCTGAGCAAATCTTACTACCTCTTCTTAAGGTGGGCGGAATACCATTAAAATGTTTTTTGATTTTAATGCCCCTGATAAACTTGAACAGGTCAACTTTGTGTCTGCAGGTGTCTCCCTGTTCGTGCGGGTTAAAGCTCAGGCCTTTGCTAAGCAAAGATATCATGCTATTATTGAGGTTCTGGGAGGAGAGATTGACGACTTGTATGCCTAAATTATCTGGATCTACTTGTCCTTCTCGTTCCCGGATCTTAGTTTCTTTTTGTAATCTTCTATGTCCTGCCCTTTGGCCCCTGCGGGTCTTCTGTCTTGTGTGGTATGTCTTTGTAGCGTTCTGTTCTCTCTCCTTATGGCCTGTACCTCCTTTAAAAAAGAAGATGTAGTTGGAGGTATTTTGTTAGAATTGCTGCCCTGGTTTTCTCCCTCACTATCGCTAGTGGCGATAGTGGATAGTGTTTAGTGATGTGGAGCTGGATGAGAGTGAGGCAGTTTCTGTTCTGATGTGTCTCTCGCCCTGTCCTGTGGTGTTGACAAGTTTATCGTATTTTCTGGCAAAGGTATAAACTCGTCCTTCTCTGTAGTCAGCTTCGTCCCTTTTCAGTTGACGTGTTTTTCTATCTTTTATTTCGTTTTGGTGTTTTATAAGAATGTCATTTAAGATGACGTAGTTTTTACTTGTGGCTTCTTCTAAGTTTAAATCTGCTATTTCTTTCTCGAGATTGGTGATCTCGATTTGTAATTTGGCTACTTTTCTTTCCGCGTTCTCAATCAGAATGTTAATAAGGGTGTTTGAGTTAGAGTTCAAAGTTTCTTCCCATTTACCTAAAAGGTCATCGTCTAAGTCGTCAAATGTAGGGAAAATCTGTGAACGGAGTCCCCTAGGAACTCTGTTCAGTCTCAGGTATTGTTTGAGTGTGGCACTATCCCACCACCTAGAGTTTTCTGTTTTTTAAGTCTTTCTAGTTTCAGAAATTTCTCTCTTAGACCTTCTCTGCTTGTGGGGTGATTGCTTGTTGATGCAGAGGTATTGGTGATCCCTTTAGATAGATTCTCAAATAGCTCTGACGCGACCTTGTCTCTATCCATACTCTAAACTAAGAGACTGAGTGTACTAAAGTTAGACGCTGCGGCTGCCTTTCCTGAGACGTGAAATGGAGGTTTAGAATGGGGGTTTTTGTGTTTAGTCAGGAAAATGGCGCTCAGGCAATTGCGTGTGCTATTAATGAACCTTTGGTAGTGCGGTGCTGCCAGATCAGGGGAATAACCCGATAACCCCTGGGGAATCTGTGGGTCATGAGATCCACAAATTATAACATGAGCATAGTCCTGGGCACACGCAGTGAGGGTATTGGTAATGTGATACGCAGTATAGAAGCGTTATTCAAAAGCAACGGTCAACATCAGTATTTATCCAAATAGATGTTATTTATTTCAACAACAACTGTGTTGAATATAGTACATCAGCCTAGTAAACCAGCCGACACGTGTTTCGTCACCGGGTACAGTCCCGTGACTCATCAGGGCTGGGAAGGATACAAAGAATAAAATTAAGTAATAAATACGGAAAACTGATAAACAAAATGGGGCCTAGTCTGTGCCAGACGAGTAATTCGAATGGAGCGGGATCACCCGAAGTGACTATTGGGAACATAAACAGCTAAATGTGACCCATGTGGTCATAAGTGACACTCGTGTAGGTGCCGCTGCCCATGGGACACGGGCGAAAGCGCGGGAAAGCATCTCAGCATATTGTGACCGGTGTGATAGTGCCGCTCTCATGTGTAACATCAAACATGAGGAAAAGCGCGGAAAAACTGTAACATTGTATAAGTGTTCAGTGCTAGAAAAAGCATTGAGTAGTAGTTGGAGCTAAAGGTGAAGAAAGGAAATGTAAGGGATAAGAAGGCCTGATATGAAGGGCAAAGAAGAAACGGGTAAAAGGATCTGCACTATGGAACTGCTAGACAAGTACTGAAGAGAGGAGGGGGAGGAAAAGAGGGGACTCAAGGATCAGTGGGAAGAGGTTCAGAGGTCGTGACGTGGAAATGAGGGAGAGAGAAATAAGGTGAGCGGGTGGGTGAAGAATCCGAAGAAGGGGAAGCTACTGGATGGGTTCTAACGATAGGCGGAGAGAAACCTCAAGACGAGATTGGAAGGTGTGGGTAGTGGTACAGGTGACAGGGGAAAAGAAACAAGGTGAGAGCTTACCAAAGAACAGGAAAGGTTTACGACGACCCGTGGGGGTAGAGTCGAAACCGAGAGTAATTATAACGTAGCCCGGTAGTGGGGAAGGCGAGGTGTTGGTAACAAGGGTGCAGCGTGGAAGGAAACTGCCGGGGAAAAGGTAGGAATGAGCATGACACAACTGGAACAATGGTAATTGCTGGTGGGCTAGAGCAAGGATAGAGTATGAGAGTCTTACCGAGTTGGGGTCTCCCTGGGCTGTCGCACGTACGACGCAGGGGCGGGTACGCCTCGGCAGTATTGAGAAGCAAAATCTAGAGTAACGTGGAAGGCTGTCCAGTGGCCGGCTCGTTGGGAGGTGCACTAAGCCAGGTAGGCGGGGTGCGAGGGTCAGGCTGGGGAAAAGAACGGGGAGGGGAGGTATGAGGAACACGATACATAGGCGAGGAGAAAGGTGAATGAAGGAAAGGAAAAGAAAAACTTACTCCGGGTGCGGGAATTGGAGAGGACTCAAGAGGTGTGCAGGGCAGGGTATTGGAACGCCTATTGGGAAAACAGAGGAAGGGGACACTGCTGTGGTAAGCAATTCGGGAGTGCTGGGGTTGAGGAGCCGGGTGGAACCGCCACGACTCTTACCTGGGGTCCGGATCGGAGAACAGCGAGGGCGCACTGGAGCCGAGAAAACTGAGTGAGACAGGAAGGTGGGAGGGGAGCTATAACGGGAATGGAGGTGGAAGACTAGAGCGGGAACAATGGGAGATCCGACCTGGCGGTGGCCATGTTGGAAAACTCGGGGAAAGGGCGGAAGTAATGCGCATGAGCGGGGGACGAGACACTATCTGTAAGGCACCCGCTGCCTCGAGAAACTAGCATGGTAATTAGGGCGAAAGACGAAGAGTATAGTCAGAGGTACGTGACAGAGTACAGACATATCTCAAAGGCAGTCAATTGTGAACAGATATGACACTGAAAGGATAATGTATGTTACAAAATTACAGTAGGGACATGTGAAAGGATATAAAGAGGAGAGATCCTGACACCGAGTATTATGTATGTTATGTCAAAGAAAAGACATATCTCGAAGGCAGTCAATTACGAACAGTTATGACAATGAAAGGATAATGTGTATATCATAATTACATTAGGTACATGTGAAAGGATATAAAGAGGAGAGAACCTTAGACCGAGTATCAAGATCGTTAGGTTAAATAGGACAGACATGAGAAATGCGGTAACGCAGATCAACTATATCATAAACCTGAATCGTAGGAAGCTTAGTCAGTGGGGAGATATTGAAACAACACGGAAGTATGGTTAAGGGGAAATACAGGGGTTGGACATGCAGACAATGATAGGCACACATTATGAGATACTGAGAAGAAGATGCCACATAAATAGTGTGGAGAGTGGACATACCAATATCTACTGATTATATGGGAAGAGAACAGATGTCATGACAAAATAAATGGCACAAATTAAAGATCCAAGAGAGCAAATTTTGTCATAATAATCATTCACCCAGGAAGTAATGTAACTCGTGATCAGTGTTCAGTCCATGTTGTACTGTTCGCAGACGCATGATCCAAGTGGCTTCCAGGCGTCTGAGTTCTCTGTTGCCACCTCTTACATTGGTGGCTGCCATGTCAAATCCAAAAAAGGAAATCCGTTTTTTAGGGCCCTGGTTGGGACAAGTAGCAGCATGGATCGCCATGGGATATCTGGTGTCGAGATTGAGAGCTCGGACGTGTTCTCCAAAACGGTCTTTGAGTGGTCTGATGGTGCTTCCGATGTACCAAAGTTTGCAGGTGCATTCAAGTATATAGACCACAAATTTTGTGTTGCAGTTGATGTTATGTTGAATTTGATACTGATTTTTGTTCACGGCCGTGAAATTTCTGATTCCATGCTGGGCTAGTTTGCAGACACTGCAGTGACCACACTTGAAGAAGCCGAGATTATGAGTCGTTAGCCAAGTGGGCCTGGTGTTAGGGCCAGGGATGCTGGGGCTGAGTCTGGTTTTCAGGGTCCTGCCTCCCTGTATGTGATTTGTGGTTTAGGTGGTACAATCCCTATAAGTGTGTTATCTGCAAGTAGTACATTCCAATGTTTGTTTAGGCTCTTCTTCATAGCTAACCCCATGTCGCTGTAGTCAGTGATAAGTCGAACAGGTTGGTCTTGATCAGTGATTGTCCGTCTAGTGTGTAAAGTGTCTTCTCTTTTAATGTTCCTGATTCTTTTCTCTGCAGAGCTGATGGTACGGGCACTATAACCTCTGTTTCTGAATCTTTGTTTCATATTAGTAAGGCACTTTTGAAATTCTGGTTCCTCACTGCAGTTTCTCCTGGCTCTCATGAATTCTCCGTACGGAATTGCCTTTATTTGGTGTGGGGGATGTGAGCTGTCTGCATGCAAGATGGCATTGCATGATGTTTCTTTTCTATATAGGCGACTTTCTATGGTGTTGGACCATCAGCTCTGCAGAGAAAAGAATCAGGAACATTAAAAGAGAAGACACTTTACACACTAGACGGACAATCACTGATCAAGACCAACCTGTTCGACTTATCACTGACTACAGCGACATGGGGTTAGCTATGAAGAAGAGCCTAAACAAACATTGGAATGTACTACTTGCAGATAACACACTTATAGGGATTGTACCACCTAAACCACAAATCACATACAGGAGAGGCAGGACCCTGAAAACCAGACTCAGCCCCAGCATCCCTGGCCCTAACACCAGGCCCACTTGGCTAACGACTCATAATCTCGGCTTCTTCAAGTGTGGTCACTGCGGTGTCTGCAAACTAGCCCAGCATGGAATCAGAAATTTCACGGCCGTGAACAAAAATCAGTATCAAATTCAACATAACATCAACTGCAACACAAAATTTGTGGTCTATATACTTGAATGCACCTGCAAACTTTGGTACATCGGAAGCACCATCAGACCACTCAAAGACCGTATTGGAGAACACGTCCGAGCTCTCAACAATCTCGACACCAGATATCCCATGGCGATCCATGCTGCTACTTGTCCCAACCAGGGCCCTAAAAACGGATTTCCTTTTTGGATTTGACATGGCAGCCACCAATGTAAGAGGTGGCAACAGAGAACTCAGACTCAGACGCCTGGAAGCCACTTGGATCATGCGTCTGCGAACAGTACAACATGGACTGAACACTGATCACGAGTTACATTACTTCCTGGGTGAATGATTATTATGACAAAATTTGCTCTCTTGGATCTTTAATTTGTGCCATTTATTTTGTCACGACATCTGTTCTCTTCCCATATAATCAGTAGATATTGGTATGTCCACTCTCCACACTATTTATGTGGCATCTTCTTCTCAGTATCTCATAATGTGTGCCTATCATTGTCTGCATGTCCAACCCCCTGTATTTCCCCTTAACCATACTTCCGTGTTGTTTCAATATCTCCCCACTGACTAAGCTTCCTACGATTCAGGTTTATGATATAGTTGATCTGCGTTACCGCATTTCTCATGTCTGTCCTATTTAACCTAACGATCTTGATACTCGGTCTAAGGTTCTCTCCTCTTTATATCCTTTCACATGTACCTAATGTAATTATGATATACACATTATCCTTTCATTGTCATAACTGTTCGTAATTGACTGCCTTCGAGATATGTCTTTTCTTTGACATAACATACATAATACTCGGTGTCAGGATCTCTCCTCTTTATATCCTTTCACATGTCCCTACTGTAATTTTGTAACATACATTATCCTTTCAGTGTCATATCTGTTCACAATTGACTGCCTTTGAGATATGTCTGTACTCTGTCACGTACCTCTGACTATACTCTTCGTCTTTCGCCCTAATTACCATGCTAGTTTCTCGAGGCAGCGGGTGCCTTACAGATAGTGTCTCGTCCCCCGCTCATGCGCATTACTTCCGCCCTTTCCCCGAGTTTTCCAACATGGCCACCGCCAGGTCGGATCTCCCATTGTTCCCGCTCTAGTTCCCGTTATAGCTCCCCTCCCACCTTCCTGTCTCACTCAGTTTTCTCGGCTCCAGTGCGCCTCGCTGTTCTCCGATCCGGACCCCAGGTAAGAGTCGTGGCGGTTCCACCCGGCTCCTCAAACCCAGCACTCCCGAATTGCTTACCACAGCAGTGTCCCCTTCCTCTGTTTTCCCAATAGGCGTTCCAATACCCTGCCCTGCACACCTCTTGAGTCCTCTCCAATTCCCGCACCCGGGGTAAGTTTTTCTTTTCCTTTCCTTCATTCACCTTTCTCCTCGCCTATGTATCGTGTTCCTCATACCTCCTCCCCGTTCTTTTCCCCAGCCTGACCCTCGCACCCCGCCTACCTGGCTTAGTGCACCTCCCAACGAGCCGGCCACTGGACAGCCTTCCACGTTACTCTAGATTTTGCTTCTCAATACTGCCGAGGCGTACCCGCCCCTGCGTCGTACGTGCGACAGCCCAGGGAGACCCCAACTCGGTAAGACTCTCATACTCTATCCTTGCTCTAGCCCACCAGCAATTACCATTGTTCCAGTTGTGTCATGCTCATTCCTACCTTTTCCCCGGCAGTTTCCTTCCACGCTGCACCCTTGTTACCAACACCTCGCCTTCCCCACTACCGGGCTACGTTATAATTACTCTCGGTTTCGACTCTACCCCACGGGTCGTCAGTAAACCTTTCCTGTTCTTTGGTAAGCTCTCACCTTGTTTCTTTTCCCCTGTCACCTGTACCACTACCCACACCTTCCAATCTCGTCTTGAGGTTTCTCTCCGCCTATCGTTAGAACCCATCCAGTAGCTTCCCCTTCTTCGGATTCTTCACCCACCCGCTCACCTTATTTCTCTCTCCCTCATTTCCACGTCACGACCTCTGAACCTCTTCCCACTGATCCTTGAGTCCCCTCTTTTCCTCCCCTCCTCTCTTCAGTACTTGTCTAGCAGTTCCATAGTGCAGATCCTTTTCCCGTTTTTCTTTGCCCTTCATATCAGGCCTTCTTATCCCTTACATTTCCTTTCTTCACCTTTAGCTCCAACTACTACTCAATGCTTTTTCTAGCACTGAACACTTATACAATGTTACAGTTTTTCCGCTTTTCCTCATGTTTGATGTTACACATGAGAGCGGCACTATCACACCGGTCACAATATGCTGAGATGCTTTCCCGCGCTTTCGCCCGTGTCCCATGGGCAGCGGCACCTACACGAGTGTCACTTATGACCACATGGGTCACATTTAGCTGTTTATGTTCCCAATAGTCACTTCGGGTGATCCCGCTCCATTCGAATTACTCGTCTGGCACAGACTAGGCCCCATTTTGTTTATCAGTTTTCCGTATTTATTACTTAATTTTATTCTTTGTATCCTTCCCAGCCCTGATGAGTCACGGGACTGTACCCGGTGACGAAACACGTGTCGGCTGGTTTACTAGGCTGATGTACTATATTCAACACAGTTGTTGTTGAAATAAATAACATCTATTTGGATAAATACTGATGTTGACCGTTGCTTTTGAATAACGCTTCTATACTGCGTATCACATTACCAATACCCTCACTGCGTGTGCCCAGGACTATGCTCATGTTATAATTTGTGGATCTCATGACCCACAGATTCCCCAGGGGTTATCGGGTTATTCCCCTGATCTGGCAGCACCGCACTACCAAAGGTTCATTAATAGCACACGCAATTGCCAGAGCGCCATTTTCCTGACTAAACACAAAAACCCCCATTCTAAACCTCTGTTAAACTAATGATGATCAAGTCCAGACAGAGGTTGTTTGTAATTATAGGAAGGCTCAAGCACCTACAGAGATGGTATGTTAATATAGTGATTTGCAAGTCCCCACAAAGATGTGTTATTATAATGAAATGAAATGGAAATTTATAGAGCGCAAACATTCACCCAAGGGTATCATGGTGCTTGCTCAGCACAAGACATACCGGACCAATACAAAGCAGCCTCAAAGATTGAAAAGCCACGTCTTTAGTGCCTTCCTGAATGTTCAAGTCCCCACGGAGATAGTGTGTGAAGATGATTGTGTTCAAGTCCCCACTAAAAATAGTGTGTAAAAACAATGCTTAAATCCCTACACAGATCGTGAAGATAATGATGCTCAGGTCCAAACAGATTTGTGTATAATGATAGGAATGTTCACATTCCCTCAGAGACAGTGTGTGAAGGAAATCATGATCAAGTACCCACACAGAGTGTGTTGGTATAGTGAAGTTAAAAGTTAAAGGCCCCTTAAAGATTGCATGTGATTACACTGATGTTCATGCTATGGGGCGTGGCCTGCGTGGCAAACATGAAGGACACCTGAAGCAAGTCTCCAGGCTCAAAGCTCTTTTAATCAGGCTATTATCTATCCATGCAAGGGAAATTTCCCCCCAGGTCTGTGGCCCAGTGCTAGAGGGTCTGGGGGGGACACTGCCTGTTTCTTTGTCCTTCTTTGAACAAAAGTCTGGACCCGGCAGCAGGGCCTCTTGGGCTGTGGGCAAAGCGGGGACACCTCAACCTGGCAATGCCCCTATCGACTGGGTAAAGTGACCCGCGGAGTGCTTCCGGGAGGAAATCAATTGGTCCCGGGGGGCCCTGGTGCTCTGCGGTCCCCTACTGCTGATCACTGTGGAGAGTCTGAGTACCCACACAGCAAGTCAGCAGAGCCGCAGTCCAGAGAGACCAGCCACGACCTGGGGCTGCAAGCCCTCACAGTGGGATTCTGTGGCAACCAATGTGAAACTCCAGCGGAAAAATCACAGGTGCCTTGCGGAGTGCGTCACCAACTCTGAGAGAACATTGGCTGAGCTACACCCACGTACGTTTGACCTTCATACTTGGGTACAGGGTTTACAGGACATGGTCCGTACTCTGGAACAAAGAGCAGAGGATTCGGAGGACCGATCATGTCTCAACAATGTTTTCATAGCTGCAATATGATTGACTACCTGGTAAGAAGACCTGGCCCCCACCATAGCTTCACATCCATGGAGCATTGAGGGCCACAGCGGGAGGCCCTCCATGTTCCATAGTGGCCCAAATACTCAACTATAAGGACTGGGATGCAATACTAGATAGGACACTGAGTACTGACCCCATACTGGTGGACAATCACTGCATGCTGCATTCTATACACTGACAGTCCAGAGACAGATGGCCTCTTTTTTGGGAGTCAAGAGTAAATTGCATGCCTTGGGGTTCAAGTAGGTCCACAGTGGCAGGCAGTTGACCCAGGTGCCAGCAGCTACATTCCACAAATGCTCCGGTGACCACGGAGTTCCTCCCCTGAGGCCTTGGAAAATGGAGATACTTACTCTGGAGTGCTACAGGAGATGGGGTCACCTCTCAGGGTTGCCACCCAAACAGCAGACGACCTCCTCTAACTGACAGGCCGTAGCCGTACTCCCCTGGTGCTTATCCTTCACCAACCCTGGGTCCCACGGGGTGTCTCAGGTTCCTGCCTATAGGACCACTGCTTCAGAAGCTCGATATACCCTTCAGGTCACACTCACACCTTCACCATCAAAAGCATAGGCTACTCTCCCATCTATGATGTCTTTTCTCATGATCCACGCCCCAATTAGGACTTACCTTAAATAGTTTTGTTCCTACTTGCTGAGGAGTGCAGCATGGGCATGGGCGGTGATAGCGGGTGTGTGGAGACAGGTGAAGTGGCAATGTGAGCAGACAAAGTGGCCCACTGTGGACTGAGGTGCGGCTCAGCAGCAACATTTGTAGCGGCGTCCAGGGTTGAGCAGGTGGAGTTCGTCAGTGGTGTAGCTGTGGGAGGTATTTGGACCAGGGTTCCTGGCACTGGGCGCAGCCGTACAGGTGAGTGACATTGAATGGAGTGATGTAACTCCTTGTCCTCATAAGGCGCTTACATCAGGACTTTACAGTTAGGGTCTGTTTTGGGCCCCTCTGGGGAATGTTCTCCTCATATTAGTTTCACCAGGGATATTAAACAGGGATGCATCTTGGCGCTCTTTACTTTCCTGCTCTATAAATGGAATCAATAAACACCTAGTGGATAAAAGGCAAAGACACTCCTCGCACGGGATCTCAACCATTACCCATCCTATTATATACAGATGATGCAGTGCTTCTTGCCCACAAAGCAAATGGCCTACAGGTCTTGTAGATTTATGTTTTAGCTATATGAAAGACCTGGGTTTGCAGGTAAATCATTCTAAGTCGTATAGTCTGACCTGTGGCCATCCAAGCACTAAGTTATGGGGAGGATAAATTTAGAAAAGATATAGGGCCTTATTTACAAGAAAGTGATGCAGCGCGGCACCGCAAGCCATTTGTCTGCACCGAGCTGTGTCACTTTCAAAGCACTGGGATGAGTCATATTTTCAACAACATGACGCATCCCTGAGCTCTCTCTGTGCTGGTGCACAATTGGCTGCCATGCGCCAATGCAGGCACAAGGGTGTCTGCGTTTTAGGGAAGATTGTTTTTGTGCAGGAAGGTATCCCTTCCTGCACAAAAACAATCACAAAGGTGTTTTCCTCTTTCTATGTGTGCAGCAGAATGCAGCACGCATTGAAAGAGGAAAAACGAGGGAAAATAAAAGTATTTCTCATCGTTGCACCTTCTTACACCTCCCCTGGGGAGGCGTAAGATTCTGACGCATTCCCAGGATTACGAAACATTGTAAATCTGGGAATGCAGCAGAATCCATGGGTGTTGCGTGGGAACACACACAGCAACACCCGTGGCACATTCCTTTCACGCAAAGTGCTGTGTGAAAAGGGGCCATATTTACACGGTCACGAAAAGCCATGCATGGTAAAATAACTAGATAATCTATCAGGCATATCACACAGCAAATAACCAAGCCACTTAATACTATACCAAATTATCAGAATTCATCTTACACATCCAATATGGTAAAGCAATCTTTAAAATTAAAAAAATGTGACTGAAAGAAAAATAAAATGTAAGATCACCAACAACCTGTAAAAGTCATCAAAAGTGATATATATAATCAAAGTGCAACAAAGGAACAAAGTCTATAGTTAACAGTTATTCAGTCGGTAACAGCGTGGAAATAATGTACAAAGTGCATCGTATTAAGGCAAACATATGTTTACAACTCATATATATTAGTATCAAATATATAAACAACAAAAGTGTGGTAGGTGACAGCTCCTCCCACTCATCAAGTCAGAGGTGGCCCATCCTGCTACCACTTATTCCCCTTTCTCTTACTGTCTAGGAGCAATACACACACCCCAATTGCCAACTACACATGTGATCCAGGATAAAGGCTGCAGACACCAAATGGTTGGAACAAGAAAACGTCAACGTTCTAAGAGTGCCATCTTCAGAATTGTGAATTGAAATCCAACTTTACCATTAAAGAGGGCTTTAAAGTACTATTCTCTAGACACCAAAGTCGACATCCCTATCTGCTCCCAATTGAAAGCTATTGCTTGTTCAATGCATTAAGGTAACCCAATGTTATCCTATGGGAGAGGTAGGCCGAGCAGTAGTGAAAAGCGGATTTGATGAATTTCACTACCAGGACATGTAAAGGTTAAAAGTGCATGTCCAACTTTTTAAATACACTGCACCCTGGCCTGTGGGCTGTTAAGGGCCTACCCTTGGGGTGACATATGTTTTAAAAGGAGGTTTATTTTGCAAGGTCAAAATAGCAGTTTAAAACAGCACACAAAGGCTGCAATAACAGACTTAAGACCTGTTTAAAAGAGCTATCTAAGTGGGTAGCACAATTAGTGCTGCAGGCCCACTAGAAGCATTTAATTTACAGACCCTGGGTACATGTAGTACCAGTTTAGTAGGGGCTTACTCGTAAATTAAATGCGCCAATTGGGTGTAAGAAAATTTTGCCATGTTTAAAAGAGAGAACACAAGCACTTTAGCACTGCTTAGCAGTCGTAAAGTGCACAGAGTCCTAAGACCAACAAAAAGAAAGATCAGCAAAAAATTGAGGACAAAAGCAGAAGGTTTGGGGGAAGACCACCCTAAGGCTGACAGGTCTAACACGGCCTAAACTCTAATCCACTGTAAAAGTTTTGATTACTACCCTCTTGCCCCTAATTGATCTCAACTGGAGATGTTGCAAGTCACTGAATAGTTCCATGGAAGTATAGACAAGGGTGGTTACTCTTCGTGGGCGGAAGAGTGTCGCTTCACTTGCTGCGAGTGCAGTGGTAAACACATAATAATAAAATGGTCATTACCCTTTTATTATTCTGTGTGCTGCTGGCCATAGTGAGTGAATGGTGGGGGCGGGGCAGATTCCTGCAGATTGTAGGATGACATTGTTGTAGGTGCTCAATACGCTTGTCAGATTGGCCGACTGCCTACAGCCGGCCAATCTGACATGCGCACTTCAATGCCAGCAATCCCAGCAGTGTAAAACAGCTGAGGGATTGCAGGCACAGACCCCCAGCCTCAAAATGAGTGCTGGGTCAGCCTGCTCCAAACAATCCTGGAGCTGCTCAGCTGCTCCAGGATTGGTTGGATTTGTATTGCACAAGGAGGGAAATCCTCCCCTTTCCTTCCTGCTCCTCGTCACCCCCAGGATCGGCGTGGAAAGAGGAGCATCGGTTTGAAGTGCCCGGCAGCAGGCAGCCTTTATGGTGAGTGCCCCACCATTAATTAATGTTGCCAGTCGCCACTGCCTATAGAGATATGAGGCCGAAAGCGGAGTTCTTTTGTAAGGTCATGGAACTCCAAGGTGACTTTCAATATCCTTATCATGTACGGCAAGGGGTACTTTATTCCTTCCAATGGTCACACCATCACTTTTCCCACAAACCACTTAATTCATTGGTGGTAGTTCATTCATATGAAAGAGAAAGAATGTTTGCAAACATGAAGAATAGTTGCAAAATTAAACATGAAGAAATTAGTTGCATATTTGTTATAAGATATTAGAATCAGTTTAATAAAATCAGTTTTTTTAAAAAGGCGCAGTAGCTCAGAATATGTTGAAACATGCATTAAGATTCTAACTTAAACATGTTGCCTGTCTGCTTGTCACTGTACAACTAGAAAAAAAAAAAAAAAGAAGAGCAGAAGAAATAAAAGCAATATTTTTTGTTTTCCTACTTTAAACAGCTGCTTTAATTATGTTCCGTGAGCTGACTTGACTTTCCTCTCGCCTGCTAGCTCTGGCAGCAGGCATTGTGATGCCAGACCTCAACTAGAACGAGTTATTACAGTTGAGTTCTGACATTTCTTTATAATAGATGACTGGGTGCGTGACAAGTCGCCTATTATAAAGAAATTAGAGAGGAGTTTATACACAGGAATTGCAGAATCCCATGTATTATATATCTGTACCCCTTAATCTCCTCTCCCTCTAGAACTATTCTTTCTTTCTTTCTCTCTCTCTCTCTCTCTCTCACTCACATAAGTTAAGTGATTTGTCTGATAATATCACAATACATTACGCTAATTCTTTTACCTGGACCGGGGAGTCCGGGCCGGCAGCCACTTCCTGATTTCTTCCACTCGACAACTAGAGACGCCATTTTCGCTCAGTGCGCACTCTAGTTGTCGGAGCAGCTTCCCCATTAAAATGCACGCTGCGCGGACGCCAGTGCCTTGAGGGGTTGCTCGTGGTAACCGTTTGCAAATTTGCACATTACTTCTGATGATTTTTATGGTCAAAATCCTGCACTATATGAATTTGTTGTTGGGGCTTGGGCAGTACGCTAATTCTTTTACCTGGACCGGGGAGGCCGGGCCGGCAGGCACTTCCTGATTTCCTCCACTCGACAACTAGAGACGCCATTTTTGCTCAGTGCGCACTCTAGTTGTCGGAGCGGCTTCCCCATTAAAATGCGTGCTGCGCGGATGCGACACTGGCACGCCCAAGGCAAGCCCGTCTGCGCCCATCAATGTCCCGGAAGCGGCCAGCGCCAGCCATGCTGCCCGTCTCCCACTGGACCATACTGCCCCACGAGCCTACAGCCGCAATGATCTCCTTTCACTTTGCCCACACCCTTGCCTCCAGTCTAGCAGGTGGGAGGTGTTCGAGTACCCCCCCCCCCCGTGTGTAAGAAATGTTGTTTTGATCTATGCCTAGGCTTGGACGCATCCCAGGACTCGGGGACCATTTCCAGTTGCAAGGGGCCCAAGTTTAAAGCAGACCTGGCTCAATGATTCCTCAAACCCTATTATCGAGATGGCGATACCCGCAGGATATAAGATCTCCCGGGCAGACTGCAAAGTCGGGAGCGGTGTTGGTGTTGCGGTCATCTATAGGGACAAGAGGGCCTTCCGCTGCGAGGAGTCCTCTCAGTTAGGAGAGGGTGAAGTCCTTGATTTCAGTATCACTATCTTCCCTCACTCCTCGCTGGGTGGAACATTGGTCTTTAGGCCCCCTGGGCCTGCTGGGCCTTTTCTCAAAAACTTGGCGGATGTTATTATTCCCCGCGCTTTGCAGTTCACACACTATCTCTTTCTGGGAGATCTTAATATTCATTTGGATAAAGATGATGTTGGGGACACCAGGAATTTGTCGATTCTCTCAACCTTGCCCAGCTTACTCAATGGGTCAGGGCACCGACGCACTCAGGCAGCCATATCCTTGATCCTATTTGTTCCAACTTCCCCATTAAGGGGGGAGGTTCCTCTACCGGTGCCTTGGTCCGATCACTTTTTGTCACACTTCTCCTGGGTCCCGGACGGCAATATTCCCCCAAGCCGTGCTGGTCAAAGCCCGGCCTTTGCCAAAATTGTCCCGATAACGTTCAGCTGTGCTCCAGCTGAGTCCAGACCAGCCCCCTCCGATGATTTGGAGGTTGCTCTTGAGAGCTTCTCCAGCTGGATCAAGAGAGCGGTGGACCATTTTTCTCCTACGGCCCTCGCTAAACTATCCAGGGATTCCCCTTCTAAGCCGTAGTTTTCGCATGAGCTTAAATTGCAGAAACATCACTGCAAAAAATTAAAACGCCAATGGCGGCTGGAATATTGCCCCTTGGCGAAGCTTAACCTTAGGAAAGCCCAGAAGTTGTATTATGCCTCTATAGCTCGGACCAAAAGCCTTTACTATGCAGATCGTATTGATCTAGCCAGGAACAATTCTAAAGAAATGTTTTCTATTGTCCAGAGCTTCATGGCCCCTAGAGCTGAATCCATCACACTTCCCTCGTCCAACGCTTGGTGCGAGGAACTCTCAATTTTTTTATTGATAAAATTCGCTCTAACCCTTTACTCTAGGCAATCACTCTATGGTCAGGCCCTCGCCCCCGGAGGTGCCGCATGTGGAGTCTCCCTCACTGACTGCTTTTTCACCCATTGATCTTTCTGAGTCACTGAGGGTCCTTAAGGCCTTGAAGTCAGGCTCCCCGACTGATCCCTGTGCAGCCAGGCTTTTGACCTTGGTCGCAGAGATAGTGAACCCTGAAGCCAACAGACTCATCAATCTGTCCCTTCAGGAGGCCCATGTTCCCTCAGTATGGAAGCAGGCCAAGATTCTGCCCCTTTTAAAAAAACATTCATTGGATCCGCTGAGCCCAGTTAATTACCGCTCTATCTCCCTTCTCCATATCATAGCGAAAGCTTGCGAAAAAGTGGTCAACAAACAACTTACCGACTTTGTCGAGGGTGCTGGCCTACTTCACCCAGCTCAATCCGGGTTCAGAGCCTCCTATAGCACTGAGTCGGCCTTGGTGGAAGTCTCGGAAGCTATTCAGGAGTGTCTGGATTTGGGCTGCAGGGCAGCTCTCATTTTGTTGGACCTCTCGGCAGCATTTGATACCGTCCCCCACGCTCTGCTGCTTACCCGCCTCGCGGACTTGGGGATCTCAGGTGCTGCCCTGAGTTGGCTGAAATCCTTTTTAGAGGGGCGTACTCAACAGGTTTGGCTCCCCCATTCTCCTCCTCACCTCAGGAGGTGACTACTGGGGTGCCTCAGGGGTCCTCTTTGAGTCCCCTTCTTTTTAATCTTTATGTCACCCCTCTGATTTACTTGGCTGAAGAGTTGGGAGCCAAAATTATAGCATACGCTGATGACACCCAGCTCCTGTTTACCTGGGGAAAATCAGGGTTCCACGTCCGTGGTCAGAAATTGTCTGTCAACAGTCTTTCAATGGCTTTCCTCAGCACAGCTCAAATGCAACTAGGACAAATCAGAAATTCTCCTCTACGGGACTTTTTCCCCTCAGTTTAGAGAAACTTTATGGCCAGCGGAATTTCCCATGCCTGACTCAACGGGGCAACCCGCTAAGAATCTTGGAGTATGGTTCGAGGAGAATCTTTCCTTCACCACCCAGATTAAGAAGTTAGCGGGAAATTGCTTTGGGATACTCAAAACCCTTAGGAAATTTCTCCCGCTTCTCCCCAGAGCAGCTAAGGAAACAGTGACTCGGGCCCTTATACTCTCTCTGATCGACTACGCGAACGCTTTGTATGTCGGCTTGCCAGGCTACCTTCTCAATAAACTACAGGTTGTCCAAAATGCTGCCGCGAGACTTGTTTTTAACATCCCAATGAGAAGCAGCGTCAGACAGCATCTGCGTTCACTCCATTGGCTGCCTGTGGCCGAATGAGTCAAGTTTAAAGCCCTGACCCTGGCCCATCGTGCACTGCATGCCTGCGGCCCCACCTACTTACGGAAGAGTTTCCTGTTCTACACCCTCGCCAGACTTCTCCGTTCATCTTCCTAGCTTCTGGCCCACATTCCTCGCTTCCGGCTTACAAGAGTGGGGGGCAGTTCACTTGCTGTCAGAGCTGCTACCGCTTAGAACTCTCTTCCTCTGGCTCTCTGCAGTATTCAAGACTTTCGTCTATTCATAAAAAAATTGAAGACTCATCTTTTTGTTTAACCTTTGCCACTTCTCCCTCTCCAGGCTCGCGCCGGGACACTCCATGGAGTATCTGTGTGCGCTACAAACTCAAATAACATAACATAACAGTTGTTGTCTCAAAATGCCTTAATGAGCATGAATGCCATGTACTTTTCTTCTTGAAATAGCCTGTATTTCGTATTCTATCCTAAATACGAATAAATTACTGAAATAAAAAAAGAGGTATCTATTTAATTCAAATATAGGACTATACACACTGGAGCAGATTCACGGTGGTCATTTTAGTTCAGAGCAGGTTTTGCCACACAGAGAAATGTTTCCCCTATAGAGATAAAAAAAAAGTGTTTCCAAAACAGATTGTACTGAGTGTAAACTTCTGCACTGGTGAAAGGCCGACAAAAAAGGTTGCATGACAAATACAGACGTATGCCTGAAACCTGCACCTTGCCAAACAATGGAAATGTTCTGTGAATTAGAAAACATCACATATGTCCATATCTCGGAGTGCATATAAAGGTATAGTTTTAAGATTTTGTTTGTAAAGGCCAATATAGGTATAGTCTTTATGTAGTCGATTTTTTCAAATGCCATACATTATTTCTGCCATAAGCACATTGGGCACAAAATCTTAAATGGGCATGAAGCAGGACTTAGCACTTGGGATTTGTGTTAGGTACAACCTGACACAAATTGCGGGTTCAAGGTGTGTACATCTTTGAAATTCCAGTTTGTGGACCTGGGAATTGATGAATTATATGCACGTTGGGTATAGTTTCCCATTCTGGGTGATGCACATGAGAAATAGATGGAAATTGTACACCAATAAGTACGATGCTCTAAGGAAGCACTTATTTTTGGCTTCGCTATTTGGGCAGTTTGAACCTGCGATTTGTGAGATTAAATTAATCAGGGCTTGTGTGCATGAGAAGCTCTAGGCACTATATATTACTATATAAAAGGATATACTGTTGCTTTAGTCAATCAATCATTCTTTTGTTGTTGGTGTAACCACAGTTTTAATATTGGAACGGTAACCAATATTTCTTATTCATGTAGTGCACAATAAAAAAAACTAACCAATCACGTACTAGATGCTACCATAACCCTAGATATTTGTATAGACATCCTTGTCAATGTCAGGACTTAAACCAGCAGTGACCCATACGTTTCCGGGGAGAGACGCTCAGCCTTCTGAACTATCTTACCAGCCTACCATTTAGGCAGTGCAAAACAATCACTTGCAACACATCTGAGCTACACAACTAACAGTGCTGTTTTTCAAAAGCACTCAGTCCCAAATACATCTACATCTTTGCAAATTATTTTCCTAATCTGTGTCTTGAGAGAAGTGTACCATTTGCAGAGCACAGCTTTTTCATAAAGTAAACATCTATACAACCCTTGCAAACACGTTTACCAGACCTGCAGCAAGCTTCTTCAGAACATTTACAATGATTTCTATCACGAGTTGAAAGGTGCTCCAATGGACTTGTGCTAACAGACCCACAGCCTGTACTTCAAAGGGAGACAAAAGACAGTTCTATCCACTTCCCACCGAATGTGAGGCCTTGGGGTGTGTAGCATTGGTCTCAAAATCTGCATTATCACACATAAGAAGAGACAATTCGACTTTTCCCCCCAACATCTGTCACCTTTTCTTTACAATGCTAAATAACAGTAGGTGGCATCTTTTGAAAAATGTAAAATATAATACATTGAGGATACTTGATATTGCCTTTTTTATCTATAATAGTTACATTACGTCAAACAAACGGACGTATAATGTTTACAAGCACTAAAACAGCAAAATTGCCTCATGCTACACCGTGTAAAACCACGTTATAATTTCAACAGCAAGAATATGCTCGTCATAATACGGGCCCTACAAATCAGCTTTAAAGAAAATTAAGAAATGAAATCTCCATCCTTTCTTAGGCGACAGGTCCAAGAGCAGGGCGTTAGCAGTTCCTTCTAGGCAGAGCACTTTCCTGGGCAGCCCTCAAAGTGTTAATGTATGCAGATCGCAGCATTTGTGTTTCGGCTGATCACAGAGGAGAGCCTTTAAGTAAGGAATGAAAAGAACATCTCCCCTCCCCCAACCTCCAAACACAGGTTGATTGCAGCAATGAGAAACACTCTTGAAAACATGGGGGCTTCAAGCCCCCTGCGCCGCCGGTACTCACTCTTTGCCATATTAAAAGTGACGCATCGGTGGCGCAAGGGGCTTGTAAATAAGCCCCAAAGTGCGGACACTGAATTTAACAACGCAACCACGGAAGGCCCTTTTAAAAAAAATGTTATTTTGCATGAGACAGTTTACACAATTAATAGGTATTTGACAAGGGCTGCCCAATAACAAGAAACTGCAATTTGTTAATTTCTTTGCAGTCTACCAATAACCACATGATCATGCACTACAAAGCCCAGATTGACAACGCACAAACTAAAGTCAATAGTTTTTGATAAATTTTATTTTTTGTAATTTTTGTTAGTGAACCAAACGAGAGGGAAGACTTTGGTGCACTACATGCTGACAAATAATTCAAGACTAGTTATTCATCCTTCAATGTAGACGTGTATTTGTTTGTAACTTGTCCACTATCCCCTGCTCCCCGCAACTCTGGACCAACTCTCGGAAACAAAGTGACAAACAAATACATCTGGTACCCCTACAAACAGTCATTGTGTTTCAGTTTATGTATAACAGTTTGTGTATAACACAGATATAAAGCAGCTATACCCAAAGCTTTGCAGTTCTAACCTTTCAGGGCTGAAACCTTTGCAGGTTTATACAGCACGAACTCGCCCGTGAGGTATTGGAGTGATTTAAATGACCATCAGTTACGTTACACAAAGACTCGTTCATTTTTGGTAGGCACGGGGAGGTTAGGTGATTTGCCCATAATTACAGGATGTTGAGCGGACGCCGAGAGTCGAACCTGGCTTCCCATTTTTGCAGTCGGCAGCTCTGGCAGTAATGCCACATCCTCTTCCTCTCCTTTCAGTTAGTATAAATGACAGAGCACCTGAAAATAAAGCATTGAGCCTCTAATGTGCATTTCGCCCAAGACAGTAAGAACGGCCCAGGTGAAGGAAGATGGGGAGAGAATGAAGAGGGAGGAAAACAGCCACATAAAGTAAGAGGAACATAGGGAGATATGGACAACAATAGAGAAAAACAGAGAGAGACGGGGATAGAACCAAGGTGAGTCAGATTTGGGTAGAGAAGGATGAGGTAAAAGACAGACAAATAAAAAGATAGGCATAAACAGGAGAGATTTAGAAATAATGAAAGTCAAACAAAACCAGTGAGAGAGATAGACAGGGGAGAGAAAGTTAGAGATATAGGCGGAGACAGGGGAGGACACAAGAATGACAGGAGAGGCAGATATATTAAAGATAGTGAGACATATACAGGAATAGACAGGGAAAAAGAAAGACAGAAACAGAGACAAGGAAAGAGGGAAAATAGGGATAGATTGGGAGATATGAGACAAATGGGAAAGAGAGTCAAGGAAAGAGTTAGAATTGGGGAGAGAGAAATAAAGTTAGACAGAGTCATAAGGAGGGAGAGACAGGAAGGGGGACATAAACAGTGGACAAAAGACAGAAACAGATGGAAAGACAGGAAGAGAGACAAAGAAAGACAGGGAGAAATATGAAATAGAAATGGGGAGAGGCAGCAGGAGAGACAGGAAAAGTGTAAGACAAGGTGAGGGACAGGTTGAAGAGACATACTAGAAAGACAGGAAGGAGTAAAGAAGGATGAAAGGAAAGATACTCTGAACTGAATCTAAATGCATTTCTATTCAGAGCTATATGTCTCTCTCTATTTACCTCTATCCCGCCCTGTGTCGATCCCTCTTCATGTAACATAGCCATCTTTAGATAAAATAGATCGATCTTTGTCTATCTTTGTTTCTCCTTCAATCTACCCCTAGTATTACATCTGTGCACCTGTCCATCTATGCATCCCTCGGTCTGTATGTACATCTGGTTATCTGTCCGTCTATCTATCCGTCCGTCTATCTATCTAATCTATCTATGTACCTGTCTGTCTGTCATCTATCTATCTATCTGATTTAACAAAACTGTATCCACTATATATCTGGATGCTAGTTCGGAAGTGAGATCCCTGGCCACACAATTGGGAAAGGGCGAATTTCACCCAGTAAGTGACGTAAAAAAGGGGATGGCAACTTCCCTCAGGCATCAGGTGCAGAGATTGTAGGAAGGGAGGAACAACCAGGGTGTCCATACATGCTGAGACGTCTAAGATAGAAAGCACCAGCTTAACACAAGGGGACTCATCATGTTATGCAGTACAAGCAATAGATCTCACTATACATCAGCACCCTCCATCTCACCCACATGAAGCCATGCACACTCCTGACCATCAAGTTGGCAAGACCTGTTGTTTTCAAAACATAACATAACCTCTTAAGAAGGCATTTTATTTCTTTAGAAAAAGGCTAATCTTGACCCTCTTCTAGCTTCAGAACCCGATCACTCGTTTAGCAGCAGTGACTTAAAATATGGAGTTCAATTATGGAGTTCAAAAGCGCATTATTTTGAAAAATCCTCTATATAGTTCAGTGCTATATGTATGGCACTAGAAGATAACTTAATTTTGCATTGGATAAAGAGATTTCTTCCCAAGCAGCAATGATCGCCAGCTTTACTCTGTCAAAGCTGTTGGACTGCACAGGTAGGCAAAGGCCCTGGGGAGGGATTCAGCACCATGTTGTTTTCATTGAAGCCTTCCTCTACACTGCAGCTGCAGGACCAAAACCATGCATTTTGGCAGATTTATATTGTAGCGTTTTCGATTTTGCATTTCAGGCACTCTCATATTCAAGGCACCCCCATTTCTGCCCAGGATGCAGCAAGGCCATGGTTACTTTCTGTTGGCCACGTTCCCTGATAACGCTCCCCTGACTCCACCTTTAATGCTTCTGAGATCTATAAAATTAGCACCAAGTTATGTAGTGCTGTCATCATTTATGATAGTGTTTGAAGATTGGTTGTATTTTTGAGGACTATCTGGAAACGTTACATAGTTTTTTCCTTGGTGAAGTACAGGTGATTCACGTAAAAATACAAAAACTACAAAAACTACCTCTAACTCAATACAGGTGAATATCAAAAGTTTCCTGATACATTTTATGGGTGTTTTATTTGTGTTGACTGAGTCACTCAGGAAAAAAACTAAGGGGCATATATATGCCAAAGTCACGCAGGTCAGCACAGGAAGTCACCTCGCTGCGTGATAGGGAAAGAGCAAGAATGTGCCCTATATAAAACAATACAGAGCCCTTTTGGCTGCCTAGTGCCAATGCAGGCACCCTTGACCCTTAGTGCAAGAGTGTCTGCATTGTTTTTGTGCAGGAAGGGGCACCATCCTGCACAAAAACAATCCCCTGAAGAAATTAAAATATTTTTCCTGGTTATGCCTCCCCTGGGGAGGTGCATCTTTTTGATGCTTTCCCAGGTTTACCAGTTGTGGTAACTCTAGGAATGCATTTAAAACCATGGGAGTTGCGTGGGAACACCCATGCAACACCCATGGAACGCCTCCCTAGCGCAGAGTAAGGCAGTTCAGCAATTTGTGCTGTGTTGCTTTACTCTAGATTTATGAAGCCACGCAAGCCCACCTTAAGGTGTGTTCTTGTGTGGCTTCATAAATCTGCCTTAAGAGTTGCGTCACATGTGCACCCCGTTGCGTGGTGAAAGCATGATGCAACTGGGGTCATAAATATGGCCCTAAGTGTATGCACTCACCTACTTGCAGTGCCAACTAACCACGATAAGAATAAACTACTCAAGTGTACAGGCATACAAAAAGCAGGAAACTCTGCAAACTATAGGTAGATCAATACATAGGAACTCAACAAGAGGAGGCTTGTGTAATAATAAGACTTTGTATTGCACTGATAAATAGAGGTATTGGTTACTTTTTCCTAAAGATGTACTTTAAAATGTATTGTTCCTTGCAAACCATGGCCGCATTTGGGTTTGATACAAACTGAACCGTTTTCCATCTTGCAATTGCATGAACAGGGTGACCCATAACCAATGCTCACCAATTTTCACTTTCAACAAAAGACAACATATTGGACATATATGTAGCCAAGTAACATGTCCTTTCTTTACCAGATTTATTAAATTTTAGTATCACCAAAGGATGGTAAGTAAAATGCTGTTGCTTTACCATTGATGCTGATGTTGGCCTAGATCCTAGTCATCCATTTCTCACATTTATGATACAGGAGACTCTGCCCCAGGCTCGCACATTGATTATTGTATTAGACTGGAAAGGAAAGTAGTGACAAAGTCCACTCAGAAACAAGCGTGGCCCCTAAAGCAGGACTCTAGGGCATGCTCCACCTTGTTAGAATCTATCAATGTTTTCTTCCTGGCTGTTCGTACCAAAGAAAAACCAGGCATACAGCTATTTTCCTTCATTACAGCAAAAGTCAGACTGCAGAAATGTGACATTCTCCTGTCTGGACACTCCGAAAACAAAAGTCACTTAAACACTTTTTGAAAATGTGTGATGGAGTCCTAGATCAGTGGAAGTGCAAGGACTATTCACTTATGGATTATAGTCAGGGCCAAAGAAATTACGAGATTCTGAAACCATGGCGTTATCTACATATTTATGGATTAGTCCCATTTATCACATAATCCTTCATCAGCTGAATTAATCTGCAGATTTTAACAAAACAATGTTTCAAGCTTAAACAGATCCAAAATTAATAAAACCATAGGGGCACATGCATCAAAGTAAGGAATTGCGATTCCTTAATAGCGATTATTAAGGAATCGCTAATAAGGAATCGCAATTCCTTATGCATGTAGGAATCGCTAAACAAATTGCAAAATTCCTACACATTCCCTAATAGCGAAACGCAAATTGCGATTCGCTATTAGGGAAATGGCTTACCCTTAATTTCTATGGGCCTAGAGCACTATAGGAATGAATGGGATTGCATTCGCAATTTGCGAGTACCAAATAGGTACTCGCAAATTGCGCATGCAATTTCAAGGGGGCCAAAAGGCCTCCCGATGCACCCCCAAATAAGGTAAGTATGCACATGTGGTGCACACACATGCCCTAAGGGCATGTGTATGCACCACAATGCACTTTGAAAAATGCATTTTTTTGCATTTTTCAAAGGAATTGCAAATTACCATCAACTTGGAGTTGATGTTAATTTGTGATTCCAAATTGCGAAAACGCAATTTGCGAATGCATAATGCATTGCATTTAAGGAATCGCAATTTGCTATTCCCTAACTGCATTCGCACAATAGGTAATCGCAAATTTTGCGATTACCTATTTTGCAAATAGCTTTTGGGTTGATGCATCCCAAATGGCAAAATATCGGTCGCAAAGGGGCCGATTCTGCGAATCGGCCCTTTTGCGACCAGTATTTTGCTTGATGCATTTGCCCCATAGTGAGACGTGTTGGAACGCAGTAGAAGGCCCTTCGCAAAATGTGACTGGTCATTTTTTTGAAATATTGCTGTATTTGGGTGTCAAATTGGTACTAAGAAGTGAAACTTGTGCCCAGATAGTATTAGTATGTAAAAATGACAAAACAATTAGGTAATGCTATCGCAAAATGTGCCCCATAATGCTGCATAATGTGCTTTTTCTTGTCACAAAATGTTGTCACACCTGCTGTATAATTTGGTCCTCCCCTATCCTTTAATTCTAGAGGCCCTGAACATAGTATATTAGACTGGTTACTCCAAGCTCACCAGGGAAATATTCAGGGATTAATTAGGAGCTCATTTCCAGTGACAAAGGGCCAATTTCATTAAATGCAGGTTTGCATTTGCCGTGCTTTCTAGAAAATGAATTAAATAGCCGAGTGAGCATGTTAATTTCACAAATCAAATATTGATAGGGTAACCAGACATCCTCTATATGGGGGCCTTTCACTATCTATCCCGACAAATTTCAGAAAATTTAAGACCTGTTCGGGTTTCCAGAGAAGGTCAACTGAACACAGAGGAAAGCAAGTTTATGTGTTCTCGTGCAGAAGTAGTTAGCTGCCCATCATTGTATTCAATTTCTTGTGCCACATTGTCTGCGTTTTCTACCTTTATGAGCACTGCCATTTAAGTCATTCTGTTGCCTGGGTCAATGCAAAATCATAGCTCTACGCTTGTGTTCAAGGAATGTTATGGGTTTTGTTTTAAAAAAATTGTTACCGTGAATATTGAACACTCCAACCAGTCGTTATTATTTTTTTGCATTATGTGGCTTATCGTTCTCATATACACTGATAAAAAACAAAGTTCCCAAATCAAAAAGAAAAAAAGGAGAATTGGATGTACTACTCTTTGGTATTTCAGTGTTTATGTACTAATATTCGTAATTAATCAAGGAGAGGCTTGCGAGAACTTACTGTCGAGAAGTCATGCAACACATAATGGAAAGTTTGTAAACAAAGTCAGATATTGGACCTATGCAAGTAAAATAAGAACGCTCACCAGCATATACAAAACATTTCTCAGTCTGTGACTTTCAAAACACTCCCTCTGTAATGCAGGAATACATAAAACTATTTGCAGAATTGAAATGAGGCATTTTGCGTTCCTCGAGTTATGTACGCTTAAACATTTACCTAAATTGGTGTTTAGTAGCTGGTTCATTTTCACATTGAATTTCAAGGTGCAGAAATTCCAGTTTTCAGAGATCTGAGAACAGAGGAACTCCGATGTCCTTTTCTTAACTGGGAAACATGCCTGGGATGTGCCTTCGACAAAGGCAGCAGAATCTTTTCATGTATCTTTGCAGAGGTTATTCTTCTGCTTCCTCGGAGAAGAGCCCTTCCATTGCCCGTTCTCCTTGGCAGCCCTTCCCCCTATTGGGTGTGCAGGGTGGAGACACTGCAAAGCAGTTCAGCCTCTATTGTAATGCCCGTGGCCGAGGAAGAGGTGTGAAGAAGAGCTCCCCTAAGTGCTGCATGACAAAGACCTTGACTTTCCCGGCTGCTGTCAGGCCTTTTTTAACCTTTGACCTTTTTACCATGTGTTTCTCTTAAGTACCAATCTTTCTTGCATGATGTTGCTCATGTTTAGCATAGTTGATAATTATCCCAGCAGATTGTACTGATTTCAGCAAAAATACAACATTAGCTGCTCAAACAATTTTAAACTAGATATGACGAATGCATGTAAAGTGCACTTGGACACCACACAACTCTTTCACTCATCTAGCACTTGTTAATTAATATTTGTGGCATTAGAAAAGGGGTGAAAATTTCCAACCATGAGTCAGTAGTCCTGTTTAAGCTGCAGATGTCTGTGGAGCTTTATCAGCAGCAACAAACATGGACATGTTTAAGTGCATCTAAAATACGAAATGCTCCGTTTCGTTTTCATAAAAGTGTTTTGGAAAGCATTTTTGCATAGTTACAATGCTGGTATCGACCACAATAAAGGCAATATAATACCAAATTTGCAAAACCATTCCTTCTCAGGCACAGACTAGCATTCGATTATAGTTTGTCTACTTTTCACATTACTAAACCATGGACACCATGTTGCCCATGTTGTTGATTGCCCCAACCCCTCCACTTTTGTCTGCATGTTTACTCCCAGCCCCTCCCTCACATCCGTTTTTGTACAAGTTGCCCCTAGCTCAACCGCCCTCCCTCCTGTGTCACCTCAGCACTCATTCTCTCTATTGTGCCTCTTAATAGGTGGGGAAGTGCTTTTTCAGCAGAAACAAGAGGGTACACTTTTAACTACTTTTAAACTGGATAGAGAAAAGTATTCACTTATTGGTAAATGGGCTTAATGTAATTTAAATTATTTGGCATATTATGCTCAACAATGTTACAGAAATGATACAATCTAATGCTGAATAAATAAAAATATTGTGCAAACATACGCATTTCAGCTTGTAGACTCGTGTCATATTTTGTTTATATTAGTAAAAATAATTTAAGGAGGTCATGTCTAACAGCCAGAGCTGGCAACACTGGAACTGGGGAACCAGATTTGGGTTCCTGTGATTCTAAGCAAATCACACCTGTTTCTATCAATATTTCATGCAATGCAATGCAGCAAGTCATCTTGCTGCGGTGCATGAAAGGGCAGGAATGCACTGTATTTAACATAAAACGGCACATTCCTGCTCTCTGCCTGGCATAAAAAAATTCCTAAGAGGCATTTTTCTCTTTGTACGTGTGGTGCACAATGCAACATACTTAGAAAGAGGAAACAACAAGGAGAAATAAAGATATTTCTCCTCATTGCGCCTCTGCTGGGGAGGCGTACAATTCTGATGCATTCTCAGGTCTGCCAGTGTAGGTAAATGCAGGATTATTCAGCTTTCCCATCGAAATTTGGCAGTCCTTTCTGATGCTAGCATGTGTTTCTAGTGAGCAAAGTGTGTTTAAATGCAAAGTGTGTTTAAGACTGCAGTACCACCTCCGGTCTACGGGGGAAGAGCTGAGCAAAAAAAATAAACACACTTGATGAAACACAGGTCCCCCACAAGGCATTTTTTTTTTAAAGTTGTAAAAATTGACACAGATGTTCCTGAAGTCATTTCCTTGTGGGGACCTGGGTTCAGGTCCCCACAGCGTGAGTGTGTTATCATGCCCAAGTCCCCATAAGGATGGAGACAGACAGACAGACAGACAGACAGACAGACAGACAGACACACACACACACACACACACACACTTTTCTGTTTGCAGATGCTGGCTTTCTGGGCAAGACTGCCATTCAAACAAATCTCTATGCTGAGTAGCATCAGATGTAGAATAGGAACAGGCTACCTCCCTATTTAAGAGTACATCAGTGGACTCAAACCAATGTCTAAGAGTTGACAAAGTTTTGGGGTCTTACACTCACAATGGGGATTATTTACAAGTCACTCTGTGGCCTCCTAATGGTCTTGTGGCCCATGAGAGTGCATGCCATTCTTCTCTGATGCCATGAATATAGTTGGTTTTTGCTTCTGCAGCACATGCTGCACTTCATCGATTATGCACAGGCCCATCCTAGAGACCATCGAGACTCTGATCGTCCCTTAACCGTTGGTCCTGTTTCGAACTGAACATTGCTGTGAATGAGTCTCTGGGGTTATTCAAGGGATGGCTGCTGTTTAAGCAGTACATCAAAAAGCAAGAGCCACTAACAGGGATACTAATGAAACTGGGGAAATCACGTACCTTGCTCAGTGCTGTTTTTTAATTGTTTTAATTGTCTTGTACATTTTCTGCTCTTTAAAAACTTTTGTGTCTTGTTGGGGGTGATCTAAGGCAGAGTGGCTGACCGTCCATTAGAGCAAGTCACCCTCGGCCGCCATTTTTGTTCTTGGTCTAGTCTTCCTCATTAGGGAGAAACTATAAAAGTCTGATAAAAGCCCATCCGCGCTGATGGTGCGCTGAAGTCCACACACAGCGCCAGCCACACTGCCGGCGGACTTAAAAAAAAGTGTTTTTTAATTTTTTTTAGATATCTTTATTGGAATTTGAGACAAAAATAAATGTTACAGCATTTTGAATGCATTGCAAAACTTTCCAACTAGGGAAACCATTCGGTCAGGCAACAAGAGTAATGAAACCAAGCAAAAGAAAAACGCCTGTATACAAAATGTCTACATACAGTGTTATATGCATCAAAAAATACCATTTAATACATTGTTGCCTTGTTTGCTCCCTCATCTTGTATAACCAGTTTTCTTAATTGGTGTCTCCATTATCAACCGAACTTGTTATGTAAACTAAACTACCCCCCCCTCCCCTTACCCCAACCTCCCTCCCATCCATGTCTGTGTGTATCCTGCTACCTCCAATGTGTCCCTGTGCGCCAACTCCTACGGAGTCGTGTATTATCCTGCCTCATGAAGTGGTCACCCTATTGTCCTTGTGACTGCGCGACCTCCAAATTATTGGACTGGGAGCCATCCAGTGTCTCATCCAACAGCATATCCTTCAAAATTGCCCTCCAGGCCCCAAGTCATCGTCAAGTTTTTCATCCTGTCTGACCGTCTGCATTCGTACCGTCTCAGCCGTAGCCCATTCATTCACATCCCGCACCCATTGAGACACCTTTGGTGGGTTGTGGCTCAGCCACGATATGGCTACCCGTCGTTTTGCCAATACCAGTCCCAAAAGCAAAAATTTCCTGCTGAGTTTCTTATTTTTTGGGCGGGCAGAAACCCTAGCAGGACTATGCGGACCTCTCGGGGCATCACCCACCGTTACGCCCTCTGTAGCATAAGCAAGACCTCAGTCCAGTAAGGACATCTGACCGAAAAGGACCATGACATATGCATGAAGTCTGCGTTTGCCTCCCCACAGCGGGAACATTGCCCCGAGCGGTCAGGATAAATCCTTTTTAGTCGTTTGGGAGCAAGATCTGTTTGAAGGACAAAATTATATTGTATCAATTTAAAACTGGTTTTCGAGCTCATTTGCTTCACTCCCTCGTGAATTTTGATCCAATCCTTCGATGATATGGGGTCCCCCACTATTGTGTCCCATCTTGTCTGTACAGGGAGTGTCTGAACTGTCTTGTCCTCCCGAATTGCCAGATATAGATGTGACACAAGTCGCCGTCTTTGGGCCATATATAACAGGACCTGCAATGCATTGGCAGCGGGAGGTTCCTCTGGAAACGAAGGCCACAACTCCCTAGCCACCTGAGCTATTTTCTCATATTGCAGAAACTGCCCGGTGCCCAAACTAAAGGTGTCCATTGCCTGTTCGCGTGTAATATATTGTTTATTATAGTACAGATCACCCATCGTTAGGCATCCCCCCTCCCGCCATTTACGTATAGACATAGAAGCCGAAATTTTAGAGAAGGGTTGTACTACCCACAGGGGCATGTCTGGGGCATACGGCGCTCGCCTCAGCACTTTCTTGACCGCGAGTTCCCATATTTCCGCCACATGTCGGATTATGTGGGGGCATGTCTGGGGTACATGTGTCCCTATCATCAACAGCTCAGGCAGCGACCAGTCGCCAAAAGTGCCCGCCAGCAGGTTCTTCTCCCAGTTGTCGGCTTCATCCAGCCAGTGCACGGCATGCTGCAGCAGAGAAGCCATATCATAGCATTCCAGGCAGGGAACCTCCAGTCCCCCCGTCTGCCAAGTTCTCTGTAGAGTGGCCAGACTGGCCCTTTTACGTTTAGCGCCCCATAGTAGGTCTACCAGTAAACTATCTAGGGTTACAAAGAATTGTCGAGGTATTCTATAAAGGGAGTGTTGCATCGCGTAATGACATCTCAGTAGGATAATAATTTTCGCTATGGCGATCCTTCCCATAAGGGACAGAGGTAACCCCTGCCAAAAACGCACTGATTACTCGATTACTTTCCCTCGATTCCCTCGATTACTTTCCCTATATTAAGCACCAGATATCGTTCAGCTGTCGTGGCCAGTTTGATCCCCAGGTACCCAGGGTCCGTCTCCATCCACGGGAGCCCCACGTCCGGCAGTGGGCCATCTGGGTGTAAAGAAAGCCTTCCCATCAGGATCAATTTCGACTTCCCGGGGTTAAAGAAAGTGTTGAATGCTCGCAGATCAGTTGTTGCTACTCTAGAGAACAACTGTTAGAAAATGGTAAGTTAACTGTTCTCTCCTGTGCGACACCCTTGAGGGAGGAGGTTCATTCTGATCTTTTGGCCAGCAATGTAGTTCCCCTCAGCAATGGTTTTAAATGGTGGGCTTTTAAATGTAAGATCACTAGTTAAGCACGGATCGGAAATTGGCTTGCTACTAAACATCAGCAATTTGGATGCTCCTTTCCTTACGGAAACTTGGACCTCCCCCAATTCAATCATTGATCTGGGCTTGGCCTGCCCCCTGGTTACAAGATTTTTTATAAACCTCGTGGGAATAGGAAAGGGGGGGGGGAGGGGAGTTGGAATTATCTTTAAAGATAAGTGGGATTTTGTCCTGCTTAGTCCGGTGAACTTGGAGGGCCTGAACATGATGGAGAAGGCTGCCTGTGTTCGGGCATTTTGTTTTATCATCCGCTAGGGCCATCTAGTTCCCATTTACAGCCCCTTTTGGAATGGTTTAGTAATATGGCGCTGACTCACTCTAGAAAAATTATATTGGGCGATTTTAACTTTTGGTTGGATAAAGACCCATTCCCCGCACCAAGGGATATGCTAGGTACATGCGACCTCCTTGGGATGCAACAGTTAGTACATGCCTGACACATGAAGGGGGCCATATCCTGGATCCCATTTTTGCTACAGCTGGGCTGGCAACTGTGGGAAGCATCTCACCACTCTGTTAGACTGATCATGCCCCGATATTATTTTCACTTCTGGGCAGAGCTGCCCGGGGTGGTAAAGTGCCCCGGGCTAGCACACGTTATGGTAGAGCATGAAACAAACTTAGTTGGCCTAGTATGAATAAAATTACTTTTTTGTTGTAGTCTTGCATCGATCCAGACAGCTCTGTAGAGAACAACTATACTACCCTGGAGAATCAAATCTTGGAAACTCTGGATTTGGTTATTCTATTGAAGGAAATTAAATCCTGTCGGAAATCCTCCGCTCCCTGGAATAATGCCTCACTAAGGCTGGTAAAACAACTGTGTAAAATGACAGAAAGGAGATGGCACATAGCATACAAGGAAGAGGACAAAAGAGCTCTTAAGGATGCCTTACGCTAATATAAGAGGAATTACAAATGCCAAAGCTGAGTTCTATGACAACGCCATTTTGAATGCCCTAAACAGCACTAAGAAGGTGTTTGATATTATGAAAGAAATGTTCAATCCAGCCTGTTTAAGTCAAGCTATAGTGCCCTCACAAGTTCTTTGCAACGACCTGGGAGAATCTTTCGAGGAAAAGATTAATACAATTTTAAGAGGCATCCATTCCTCGAATTTGGGACAACTCTCCGCAGGTAGCTCTTAGAGATAGTCTGTATCCCCCACCAAAGTTAGGTGAAGTGTCTGAGAAAGTCGACTGTAAATTTGACAATTTTGAACCTCTCTCTGAGGAGTGCTTTCAGGCTCTGGCCACTCCATCGGGCTCGCCACTGGTTCCTCTGCCAGTCAATATTTGAAAAGAACAGACGGAAGTACGGTTTCCCCCACTCTGGTAAATTTGTAATCAGGCACGGTGACTCCTGTTTGGAAAAAAGCTATTGTAACTCCTATCTTGGAAAAACGGTCTTTGGATCAGTCTAATTTGAGTAATTATAGACCAGTTTCCCTCCTGCCTTATCCGGCAAAATTTTTGGAACGCTATGTAAGCAAGTTATTAGTTCAATATTTGAAAATTAACAATTGTCTGGAGAAGAAGCAATTTGGATTCCGGCCTGGCCACGGGACCGAATCAGCATTGATCACAGTAATGGATGATTTAGGAATGCAGGTCAAAGAGGGGCAATCAGCTATGCGGATTCTTTTGGACCCCTCAGCCACTTTCGACACGGTCTGTCGCACTACACTTTTTGGCCCGGTTGGCAGCGATTGGGGTTGGCGGAACAGTCTTGGACTGGTTCCACTCATACCTACTGGATAGATGTCAGGCAGTTGCCCTCCCTGTTCAGGGCGATTAAACAGGGAGTGCCACAAGGTTAATCTATTAGCCCGATTCTTTTTAACAGCTATATGGTCCCTTTGATCACACTTATTAAATCCCATAAGGTGACCTGGGCCAACTATGCAGATGATACTCAGCTTATTCTTTTGCTGGCAGGTAATCAGCAGCCTTCCATCTTTCATGATTGCATGAGGGACATTATCCAGCGGCTCAGTTTAAATTCCCTGAAGTTCAACAGGGATCAGAATGAGCTTCTATGTTGTACAGCCAATAAAGTTCCGATTGTACTTTCGTCTGGTGCCTTTTGACGGGCCCGTCGTTCCTGCTGAGTCGGTCTGGAATCTGGGAGTCATCTTCGATGACAAACTCAATATGTGAATAAAACCGCTGGCACTTGCTTTGCGCTCCTGAGAGCTCTGCGGAAGATATTGCTGGTGTTACCCCTTTCTGCCAAAGCACTGGTAGTTCGTAGTGTTATTCTTAGTCATATGGACTACTGTCATGCTGTCTTGCAGGGCACACCGTAATATCTATCACATCGTCTGTCAAGAATCCCGATCGCAGAGGCCAAACTTGCCTTGAACAGATCTAGGAAAGCCTCTGCCTCCTTGGCACTAAAGGATCTGCATTGGCTACCGATAAAGCAAAGTATTCTGTTCAAATCGCTCTGTATTACGTTCAGTGCTCTTCAGGGGCTAGGCCCGGCTCCCTGGCGAAAGAGGCTGAGAAGATGCACTCATAGTAGATCCCTTCATACTTCGTCAGATAATCTGCTGTGTGTGACTAAGTTTAGGAAATACAGACCCTATGTAGTTAGTAAGTTATGGAACCTGTGGTCTCTACCCCATGAGCTCTTGTTTTTTTAATCATTTTAGTGGCTAGCGCCAGGATACCAGTTGGTGACAGAGCTTTATAAATTCTATAAATAAAATAGAGTTACACATTCTATGTGTAAGCTCTACTGGCTAAGCTGGTGCCCGAACATGGGGAAGGCTAGCATTTCATCACCTTGTTGCCCTGAATCTTTAGCTACCAGTGGGAAAATTGTTTGGGATCGTGTGGATCCCCTATTAAACAAGGGGCAACACTTTTATTTAGATCATTTCTACACTGGAATTCCACTTTTCCCGGAGTTGTTTTCCATGGCCAAACTTGCTTTAGGTATTGTTAGGAGCAACAGAATAGGGTTTCCCGTGGAGCTGGTAACTAAGAAGCTTGCAAAAGAGCAGTACAGTGCTTTGCGAAGTGAAAATCTGCCAAACTCTGAAATTTGAATATTGCAGGCAAGTGCATCTTTTGGACATAATAGATAATGAGACCACATCACCAGCCTCCGAGTCGTTAGGTTGCTGAAGTCCAGAAGCCTTATTGCATTCTGGACTGAAACAAATACATCAGTGTGGCTTACAAGCAAGACCAAATTCTTCAGCCTTACAATTCTGCACCTAAGACCAGCATCTGGTATACGAAGTCGATTGTGTCCATGACGCAAATGGCAACCTGAAATGCGTATGCTTTGTATTGACATTCAGTTATTGGGTGCAAAAAGCACTTTCTTGATTTTGAGAATCAGACATCAGCTACTTGGTTTCAATTGAAGCTGGAGCAGTTTCCACTGAGATGAAGTCTCTTTAAAATTTGGTTGGGCAACCCTTTTTTCGAACTTCTTCCTGCAACAGAAAAGAAACACTAACCATACATGAGGTGTCAGGTTTAGTACCAAAAGGGAAATCAGAAGAGAGACAAAGTAATACTCTCCCCAGAGTCCCTCAAATCCTGAGCGGTGCCCCCTTCATTGTTTCAAACTGTATCACACAACTGTAACATTTTGGGGTTCTCCACACAAACAATTAACTAGCTCTTGGTAACAATTTTTATAGTATAGACTAACCTTCGATTCCTCACCTTAGCATATTCCCCAGGCACCAGACTGTATCTGGAAAATGTTGAACAATACCTCTGCTCGCCAGTAGGTGGCATCGTTCAGCTCTACATCGGCTGTTTCGGAAGTGGCGCTGCTGTGCCTATGTAGGCGCCACCATAGCTTGCTGACATCTGTTTTTTTCTAGACTAGTTCCAAGCAAGAAACGCAGAGCCACATAAAAAACACAATGTAACAGTTTTGACCAGTGTGCAGTGTCTAAAGGATCTTTTTGGGAAAAGAACCCAGTTCGCAGAGCCGATCAGTGAGGAATCTGCAGTTAGAGTTTTTACAAGAAAAAGCATTACCGAAGGTAAGTAACTTGTTCTTCTATTCCTTACATTAGAATAAATACCCAAGCAATATCTTCCCGAAAGTGGGTCTGCAAACTGGCTTAGACCAGAAATTCCTGGAGGACCTAATGGGCGACATTCCAATCGTGAGGGACAGGACTTTCCAAGCAGTAGTGTTTCATGACCATATGGAGAGACATCCACATAGCAGCATGACAGATGTCCAGGACAGGCACCCCGCATGCAAACGCCGTTGTGGCTGCTTTGACCTTGGTGCAGTGAGCCCAAAAGTCCTCAGTGGGCTACTTCTTTGCCAATGCGTAGCAGATTTTTATGCAGAGCACTATGCATCTGAAGACAGTTTGTTTCTACACAGCCCTGCCCTTCTTCACTCCAGTGAAGCAAATGAAGAGCAGATGGTCTTTAGCACAATCAATGTAGAATGACAGAGCCCTTTTTGTGTCCAAACGATGGATGAGTCAGTGCGTAGAAGGCACAGAGAGGAAGGCTTTCGCCAATGTGAAAAGGGTGACCACCTTCGGAAGGAAAGAGTCACGTGTTCTAAGGAACAGTTTGTCAGGGAAAATGTTGGTTTATGGAGGCTGGACCTAGTGTCTGAAGCTCATCGACCCTCCTGGCCGATGTAATGGTCACCAGGAACACTGTTTTCAGAGTCAGGAGCCACAGAGGGCAGCTATACAGGGGCTCGAAAGGAGAGCACATAAGAAAAGTAAGGGCCAATTAAGGTCCCGTTGGGGCATCACAAAAGGAATAGGTGGGAACAAGTGTTGTAAACCCTTAAAAAAACATAGTCACAAAGAGTGACTTAAATAGGAAGGGTTGATCCGGCAGGCAACATGGCAAACAAATAACCTTCAACAGTGCCCAAAACAAGGCCTTGCTGGGCTAAAGTAAGAACAAACAAAAAAACCTCTGTAAGAAGTGCTGGGAGGTCCACCTGGTGTGGGGAATGCCAAGCCACAAACTTATCCCAACAGCAGCCATTGACAGTTTTAGTGGAAGTACGCCGGGCTTCCAGGATGACATCACAAACTTAGGGAGGAAGATAGACAAGCATTTACAATGCAATTGGTCTCGCATTTGCAAGACTTTGAGCTATTGGCATTGTAAATGATAATGCCTTTTATTTATGTGTTTACAAAGCCTGCAAGTGGTGCATAAACACCACTTGCAGGTTTTGTAAACACTTTAATAAAAGCATTGTCATTTACAATGCCAATAGCTCAAACTCTCGCAAATGCGAGACCTTAAGCAATCGCGGCACCCGCGCTTTAGCTTAGGATGTTGAAAGCTAAAGCGTGGGTGCCGCTATTTAAAAGTAAAGAAATAGAAAAAAGCGTGTTTTGCAGCACTCGCGCTTTAGCTTTCAACATTCTAAGCTAAAGTGCAGGTGCCGCGATTGCTTCAAAAGTAAAGAAATAGAAAATGAAGGTTTTTTTCAATTTCTTTACTTTTGAAGCAATAGCTTTAGCTTAACATGTTGAAAGCTAAGGAGCGGTTATAGCGATTGTAACAAAAGTAACAGAATAGAAAAAAAGCGTGCCTCTGCCATTTTTTTCTGTTTATTTACTTTTGTTACAATGGCGGCACCTGTCCTTTAGCTTTGAACATTTTGAGCTGAAACGTGGGTGATGCGATTGCTTCCAAGGTAAACACATTTTTAAAAAATGTTAACTTTTTTTCAATTTGTTTACTTTCAAAGCAAGTGCGGCACCCATGCTTCAGCTTAAGATGATTAAAGCTAAAGCGCGGGTGCCGCCATTGTAAGAAAAGAAAAGAAAAGAAAAAATGAACAGAAAAAGAAAGCCATGCAGCCGCGTTCTGCCAGCATATAACAAAAGAAAAACGCGGCTGCCATAATTCTTGCTGAGGCTTGCCACGCTAGATAAATGATAAAAAAATAAAAAAGTGTTGAGGGAGAGCGTGTCCTGCCTGTGTTGCAAGCAGGACAAACCTATTTAAGAAAATAGTGCTCGGAGCCTGTAATTAAAGCCTACCGAGTAACAACACATGTAACAGGGGATGTCCTCATGGGAGGTTACAAAAAGAGAAAATGTAGCACTAAGGAGTGACTAATAAGCCTATTGACCAAAGAAAAGCAACCATTTACAAAGGAGAGGGACAAGAGCCAACTAAAAAGATGGGCGTAAAGTGGGCCGAGCTTCATGCCCTTATCCTGCAAGCGCTGCCTAAGGGAGACCTAAAAAAACAACAAATAAAACTCAGCTGTGTTTATTGTCCGTCTGAAATCCCATGAGCCCACCTACAGAGCATCGGCATAACATCCCAGTCTGCCAAAACAAGTCTGGATGTAATGCATACCCTCATGCAGCACCGAAGGAACATTTCACAACTAAGGACATTTATGCTTTAATATCAGGTTCACCAAATGCGCACAAACGAAATAACTGCAGTCTGAAATTCCCAAGATGGAGTTTTCCGAGGTGAGGAGTGGTAAAGCTTCAGATGCTAGGCAATAAGGTTGCGGAATTCCCAAACAAGTGCATTTTGAGAACACAATTTTCTCTGAATGAGAAACAAATCACTTACGTATTCAACTGATTGTTCATCTTTTCACCGACAGTGTATTCTTTAACCTCTCCTGGATTGCTCATCCAATTTGCCCTTCCTATTCCTTCCCTTCTCATATGCTCACATTTCACATGCTTAAAAGCACTTCCCGATTGGGAAAGTGCGTGACAAATGGCCAATAAATGAATGAGTTATATCATCAGTGGTTTGAGTCAGATCCATTGCAATCAACTGTGCATTAGCAAATTGTCCCAGTCTGAGTCAATTCTAATATGAAAACAAATCATTCATTGGGGAGTAAACATAATGGCAATGAGTATCCCATCCAAACAGAGACACTGTTTCAGAACCGGTGTCCTGCCAAGCGGCAAACGTATGTGGGGAGTATGATGATTGGTCACTTGTTTATACCCATGTGACGATCAAACCATTCAGTCGATAACCGACTTCCTTCTTTTCTGTCCTTATTACAAATGTTTCAGAATTCATGACATGCAGCACAGATTAGAACGTCTAACATTCAGACAATTCTGGCACAGTTAACCGTTTTAAACAGCAGTTAGTCATATAGATGCAAAGCATGTTGACCAGTGATAAGTCTTTCCATGAAGTTTTCCGTGTGTAACCAACTTGTCAACTGATGCTGGCATGGTGACAGGAAAATGCTAGAACATATCTACCAGATTCCTTAGCCGAAGACAAAATAAATTAGGCTTCATATACTAACTACTCTGTACGCTACAGTAGAAAATATCAAAAAACCTTTAAACATTGGAAATAACACTTTTGATCAAAGAATGATGGCAGAATGCGGCAACTGACTTTAATTATCGCCACCCAAACAAAGCTAACGGGTGAGAGTGAGGGTTATCATAAAGACTATTCGGAGGTGGACGTTCTGATGCAGAACTTTCACTCCCACTGTGAAAGGACTGCTCAAAGTGGAAGAGGAGGACACAGGTATAGCAGAGCAAATCCGAGTATCAAACCATACATGACTAGTCCGGAGCTATGAAGATCATCTGTACATTGTCTTTATGTAGATTCCTCACAACCTAAGGAAACCAGAGGAATGGATGAAAAAACTTTGGGGCCGATTCCGATTCGGGCCGGAAATCTCTCCGACCGAGCCGGACCCGGAGAGATTTCCGACCGAATCGGACCCGTGCAGTCCGACCGAACGAGTACGATGCGCACGTATGCCATCGGACTCGAGTCGGTCGGACTCCCATTGAAGTCAATGGGAGCCTGTCGTTCAACGCGTACGCGGGCTCCCATTGACTCAATGGGTGCGATGCGGACAAGTGCGCCCCCTACAGCGTGTACGCGGCGAAGTGATTCGCGCCGTACACGCACAGGTAGGGGGGACCCATGGGTCCCCCCTGTGTGCGACTCGCGCGGCTACGCTTACAGGGGGGGTCCGACACGGACCCCCAAAGTACGGCTCCGACAGCTCTTTCGAGCCGAAGTGCGCGGCTCGGTCGGACTGCTCGCGGCGCGCATCGTACTTACCCGGCCGGGGAACGTCTCCATTGCGCGGTGCGAGTCGTGTCCGTGCGAGTCGGTCGGTGCGGTTCGACCCGGGATCGAGTCGGTCGGAGCGGTCGGGACGCCCGGACGAGTCGGTCGGCGAATATGCATCGTACTCGCTCGCCCGGACGCGCGTACGAATCGGTCGGGAAATAGGGCTCCGAATCGGATCCGGTTAAGCCGAATCCGATTCGGAGCCCTACCGGCCGAGATCGGAATCGGCCCCATAGTGTGGATGGACGTCCCACTTGAGGCAGACCGGGAAGCGCATGGCCCGCTGAAATAAAATAATGAAATTGAAAGCGCGTATGGCAAAAACAAGAAGCACCCGTCATTAATCATTAACGGCAGCCTCCAGGGAGCATTGTGTGTAAGGAGCGCCCGCCATTAATTATTAAGGGTAGCATCCTGGGAGCGGTGTGTGCGAGAAGTGCCCGCAATTAATCGTAAAGGGCAGCAACCTGGGAGTGGTGTGTGCGTGCCGCCAAGAAAACCGGGAAGCGCGTGGCCCGCTGTAGAAAAAAAAAAAAAAGAAAGTGAAACAGCGCTGAAGAAAAAAAATATTTGCAATGCTATAGTTCTCCTTCTCGCATTTAAACAAACGGCCGCCATTGTCCCGGCTGCTTCCGGCTGTTTGGAAAGTGAAAGTGGGCATGGCACGCTGAATGTAAGCGAAGCATGTAATCGTTATGTAGGAGAAACTCAATAAACAAAATAGAACACGTACTGTGTAACAACCAAGTAAAGGGGCCAGTAGCCATGGGAGGTGACAAATGACGACATGGCCGTACTAAGGAGGGACTAACAAGACAATTACTGAATCAGAAGACAGCATTTACGAAGGACAAAAACACAAGCCAATGAAAAATATGGGTGGGTAGTGGGCGGAGCTTCTTCTCTGTACTCTACCTACAACAGATCGCCAGAGCAGCGCTTGCACGTTGGCTCAGGCTCGACCTAAAAACGAAACTGTCGCTTGTTACAGGGATTACATTTAGCTTCCATTTTAGTTTTCCTTTTTGACTTAGCATATTTTTAAGATGGTGGTTTGAACAGGGTTTATATTAACACGACCAAATGTTACACACACATTTATTCTGACAGATGCGGTTCTGTAGTCTACGTTGTCCATTCCAGGGAGACGCATACTAGAACGTGATGTCCTTGCTTTATGTGCTCATAGGAGACAACTCTTTTCCCCAGACTAACTAAAGTTGTTGTTCTGCGTCTCTAGCAGAATGAGATAAGGCTGGTGTTTTATTATTTTGTTATTTAAAAAGCATCTATGTTGAATTTGGTGAGAGGCACTTCACACCAGAGTTATCATGGAAGTTGCTGTGACTGAGATGAAGCTCCGCAGGCCCCGAACATCATCCTAAGAAGAAAAATGGGTCACAAGCAGAAGCGCGCAGGTTTTCACACTCAAACGGAGTGCACGAATGTCGACTTCCTGAGACATTACACCAAGATATGGGGTCAAGATCATTCCAACAGGATCTGGTAAAAGGGAACTCCTACTATGCCCTCGCTAGTATAGGGATATTAGTGATAGATAGAAGTAACAATAGAAAAAATTAACATGGTTGACTTGTTTGTGTTTTTCAGCATTCTAATAATGCTTTTAACAATGTGTCTCATCTTTCTAATAATCGCAGTTCATGTTTTATTTACAAGGATTAGATCTTTTCAATAAACATTTGAAAATGTATTATTGTTTCTTTTCTTTGTGAAACTTTGGGCATTCAAAAGTGACAAACGAAAGGGTCAGACCAGTTTCCACAAATCCCTTGGGAATCAGAGGGGTCATATTCAAAGTTACCGACAACATCTACAACTCTGAAGGTTTAGGAGTTTAGATGCGCTACTGTGAGCTAGCCGAACCAACATTTACTGTTGATATAAGATGACTCAGTCTCTGTATTTTGAAGTTTTGTTGATCAAATACACAGTCCTACTAAATTCATAGGAACCATATAACACACCATTCAATCTCCATGCATGGAGGTCAAGCGCATAGCACTATTCAATCTCCATGCAGGAGGTGCTTTGGAAACTTCAAGGTGCAGAAGTGCTGGTATTGCACGTTCGACAATGGTGAATAGATCTAACCTAAGTACTCACCAATCTCAGAAGAGACCTTCCACCATCTCCGGATGTAGATGCCATTCGTGTTCCACAAGGCATCAACAGAGTTCGTCCACCCTGGCATTCAGAGATCCAGCCAGTGGTGTTGTATGGCAAGGAAAATGTTCTGACGTTCAAGCCATGTCCAGAGTCAACGACCCCACACCGTCCTGTTTGTTGCAGTACCACATGGCAGTAGTGCTGTCCGTGATCACCTCAACCAGCCTTCTGTTGATGGAAGGAAGGAAGACTTTCAGTGCCAAGTGAATTGCCCTCAACTCCAACAAACTGGTGTGGCACAGAGACTCAGCGAGCGACCAGAGTCCTCCGATCTCCACCTCACCCAGCATGTCAACCCAACCCAACAGTGACACATTTGCCACCACTGTGAACTCTGGGTGGGGAAGGAAGAGCGCTCTGCCGGTGACCCAATTGCGGTTCATCAGCCACCACTGCAAATCTGTTTGCAGTTCCCACCGAGATCTGGATTATGTCGTGGAGATTTCCGTGATGCTGCGCCCTTTGGGAATTCAGGACCCACTGCGGAGCCCACATATGCCAGTGGGCATGCTTTACAAGCAGGATGCAGGAGGACATGGGACCGAGCAGCCTCAGCATCCAGGATGAAACATCAGAATCATAGCCCGAACATCCCGGAGTTGCCACTTCGGAGGATAGGTGCAGAACTACACTGTGTCTAAAATGACTCCAATGAAAGGGAGCATCTGAGAGGAAGTCAGGTGCAACTTCAGCATGTTGTTAGTGAACCTCAGCGAATGCAGAAGGTCTGCCTAACTCTGGAGGTAGGCAACTACTGCCTGGGGCGAGTCCACCTTCAACAGCCAGTCGTCGAGGTAGGAAAAGACTGGAAACCCTAAAATCCGCAGACGGGCTGCAACCACCGCTATTACTTTTATGAACACTTGAGGGGGCACTAGTAAGGGAGCACAGTGAACTGGACCCACAGGTAACGTCTGTGGGTCTGCAGGACAGAGATATGGAAATATGCATCCTGCAGATCCAGCTCTACCATCCAGTCTCAAGGATCCGGGGCAGACAAGATCCGAGCCAATGGGAGCATCTTGAATTTTTCTTTCTTCAGGAAGATATTACGGGGGAGGTCTAGGATAGGACAGAGGGCTCAGTTCTTCTTTGGCACCAGGAAGTAGTGGGAAAAACAACCATGCCCTATTTCTGATGCAAGCACCTTCTCAATGGCTCCTTTGGCCAAAAGAGCCTGTGCTTCCCATTGAAGCAAGAAGAGATGGTTTTCCGCCAGCCGTCTTGGGACAGTGGGAGGGGCGAAGTTGTTAGCAAAAATGGTAGTGCATACCACTTCTAGATGATCTAGAGCACCCACTTGTCAGATGTAATCACCAACAAATGGGGTAGATGGTACCTGATCCTGCCGCCAACAGAATGATTGCGTTGGATGCAGGGCGCGCTAACAGAGTTTTGAGGCGGGTGCAGTCGGTGGGGCGAGGGACAGGACAACGCGCTGGGACTAGCTCCATTATGGACTCTGCAGACCCGTCCTCGAAAGGGCAGGGCAGGCCGCTGCACTAGGCATGGCTGGTACTGGGGGAACCCAAAATGTCCCCTTCCACCTCAGTGGTACGGGAAAAAGGAATGCTGTTGCAGACGGGTCCAGAGGGAAAGGCTAAGGCATCTGGCAGTGACCTTGCTCTCGCCAAAGTGCTCGAGCGCTGCATCATCCATGATGCCAAATAGGCGGAAGCCATCGAAGGGCATATCAATCAATGAAGACTGGACATCCCCCGAGAACCCAGTGGACCATAACCAGGCATGGTGACAAAGGGCCACCATAGAATCCAAGGCTCTACCCAGGGAGTCCATGGTGTCCAGTTCATTACTGATAGTGAACTTCATTGCTTACCTGCCATCTCCCAGAGCTTGGTTTCAACTTAGACGACTGGTAGCCGGAGATGGAGGACTTCCGCCACCCTGCACATTACAGTTGCAAAAGAGGTGGCTTCTTCCGTAACCAGGCTCAGAGGGGAATAAATGCCAGAGCCTAGGGAGGTATCCAGGCCACTGGCATCGCCCATCATCTGAGTCCCCCAGAGGACAATACACCTCCTCCTCCTCATCACCTCCTTCAGGAAGGTAGCAGTCAGTGAAATGGTCCAAGGGATAGGATGTCATTGCAGCGATGTCGAGTGGTTTCAGGGTAGCACTGGATCGGCGTCAGGAAAGATGATCGGCTTGCTGTCGAGCATCACCGGCAGCGATGGTGCTAGGGTCGGTAGAAACACCTGTGGCGGCATCGGTCCAGAGGGCCTGGCTGGTGTTGAGAGCGGACCCTACGATGGCAAACCAGTGGGCGTGCTTCTTGGCTCAGTGGGGCCCAAAGGTGTTCTGTGACCAAAAGAAGGTGTGCATGGTGGCATAAAATTCTTTAAGTTGAGCAAGTGTTGCTCCGGCGCTGGGAAACTCTGGATAGCATGGAGCGGGTCCTGAAGCCAGCTCCGCAGGTTGAATGCAGGAGTGGGACCTGAAAGCACGATGTTGAGAAGTCGAAGAGTGCTTAGACTTCTTCTTGTGCTTTTCGACTTACCCAACTTTAATAGGTGGGGGGTCTTAGAGCAGGAAGACTATCTTCTGCGAGAATAGCTCCGGAACTGCCCACCTGATTTTCCATGAGAACGGGACCAGGAACGACAGAGCCTTCTTCTGCCACACCGCCAAGAGCTTTATCGCCTGCTCGTGAATTGCTTTTGGGTGCATCAACTTGCATTTGACGCAGGCCTTAAACTCGTGGTCTGACCACAGGCACCAGAGACAAACCAGGTTGGGGTCAGACACAGACATTTGCCTGTGACAATCCCCACAAAGGCTTGAACCCTGAGAGTTTTGCAGTGGACATAACTTCCCATGCACGTTGGGAGCAAAGGTAAAAAATGTTGAGAAAAGTTGGTCAAAAAGTGATTGAGGTAGCTTTCAGTTTCCACGCTCTTGGCGCAGAATGAAAGGAACTGATGTCAGCGTGCCAGGGTGGCTCTTATAAAGGGCACCACAACCTCACTTCCTAACAGCCGACATAGAGCCGAAAGACATCACATACTGGTACTGCCCAAGATTTTCCATATCCATTCCGACACCTTGGGAATATTCTAAGGTGAGGAATCTGCAGTTAGGAGTCTCAATCAGAAACTCGGTTTACTTGATTTAATAAATAGGTACACATTGCTTGTCATTTTTATACTCTTTAAAAACGTGGTGGATTTTCCGTCCACTTTATTACAAGAGCATTATAGTCTATGCACTGAACTATACAGTGGACAGGTCATCAGGTATGTTTTGACAGAGTGTCTTGTCTATGAAACCTAAAGGTTCTCAGGGCTTGATTTCAAGTTTGGCAGATGGGATACTCCATCAAACATGGCTGATATCCTACCTGTCATATTACAAGCGGTTCACTGACAAAATATCACCTCTTGAAATTTCGAGATACAAAAATATGGTGACAAATATCCATGTCAAAAATATCATTCTATACTTATAATGGTAACTACAAAAAATATCAGAAATAAATATTGATGTCATTAACACCGTTTTTAAATAAATATTATATATATACATACACATATATATATATATATATATACACACACACATACACACACACACACACACACACACACACACATACATTCATTCATATAATAAAAATGTAACATTTTAAATAATAATATAATAAAAATAAACAGTTAATTACCTTCGGTAACGATGTATCTGTAGGAGACATATGTTAGTTGTAGGTTCCTTACCTTTAGAATTTCTCCCAGGCGTCAGTCTGGATCCGGAGATTTTTCTTTAGCAGTACCCCTGCACGTCAGTAGGTAGCGTTGGTCAACTCTGCATCCGTTGTCGGCATCGTGGTTGCCGGGATGAAGTCGTGGTGCCTACTTAGACGCCGCTCCTGTGCGCCAACGTCAGTTCCGATACGACTTTCCATGCCAGAAGCGCAGAGCCATGCAAGACACTGATCAATGGTGCGCAACAACTAGAGCACTGTGTGGGAGTCCCTATCCCTAGAAATCAGTTCGCAGAGCGGGGAGGATGGGTGGGGCGGTAAGGAATGAAATGAAATGAAATGAAAATGGCTTTTGTATAGCGCATGGCTACCTGGAGGCATCCCAGCGCTGCGGAGGTGACTAGAGAAGAGGAGAGTTAAGGGAATAGCCAAGTTTTCAAGCGTTTCAGGAAAGTCTGGTGGTTAACCTCCTTGCGGATAGGAAGAGGAAGAGCATTCCAAAGCCTAGAAGTGCTATAGGCGAAACGGCGACCGCCTGTTCTAGCCTTCTTAATTCTAGGGACCTCGGCCAGGTAGAGCTCGTCCGAGCGCAGACAACGTGTAGACTTGTAAGGTGTGACCAGATTTTTAGTTATAGGGGGCCTCTGCCCTGCAGACCCTTGTGTGCAATGCATAGGGCTTTGAAATGTATTCTCTCCTGAACCGGAAGCCAATGGAGAGCGCGAAGAGCGGGCTTTGCTGAGCAGCGGTTGTTTGTGCCTGTAAGGAGTCTTGCTGCCGAGTTTTGAACCACCTGCAGTTTGGCGACAACCGATTTAGGAGCACCCAAATAAAGAGCATTGCCGTAGTCCAGCCTGGAGAGAATGAGTGCCTGGACCAGCAGCTTTCTTGAGTGGCTAGGTAGGAGAGGGAGTATTTTCCGGGTGGTTCTGAGCAGGCCATAGCACGTGGCGGCCGTTTTCCTTGCTTGGACTCTAAAAGTAAGATCATGGTCGAGCCAGATACCCAAGCTTTTTATCTCCTTTTTTGGAGAGGGAGCTGGGCCCATGCAGATCGGCCACATGATGTTTGGATTAAAATTTGCTTGGTTGCCCAGCAGCATAAGCTCCGTTTTCTCGCCGTTGAGCTTCAGATGAGATGAGCTCATCCAGCTAGCGACTGCCTTGAGGCAGGAATGCAGGTCCGTGGGGGACTGTTCCGACTGATTCAGTGCCACGATTAGTTGGGTGTCATCAGCATATGTGACTATGTGGATTCCGAAAGGGGCTACAATCTCCGCCAAGGGGGCCATATATATATTAAAAAGAGTAGGACTCAGAGACGAGCCCTGGGGAACACCACACTGCAGCAAAACTGGCTGGGAGCGGGAATTCCCTTCCAATACCTGGTAGTACCTTTCTTCCAGGAACGATTTCAGCCATGTTAAAGCCGTACCTGTCACTCCCGCTTTTTTAAACGATGGACCAGTATGCCGTGGTTCACCGTGTCAAAGGCTGCACTTAGGTCTAGGAGGATAATAGCCGAAGACCCTCCGGAGTCGAGGATCTTTCTTGACTCCTCCACTACCGCTATCAATGCAGTCTCTGTGCCCTGACCAGGGCGGAAGCCAGTCTGAGATGAGTGAAGTAGTTTAAACTTTTCCAGGTGTGCAGAAAGTATGCGATTAATGTGTTTTTCTGCAATCTTACTGATACCCGGGAGTAGTGAAATAGGGCGATAGTTGCCCAGCTCGGTGGGGTCTAGATGAGGTTTTTTTAATAGCGCCTTCACTATTGCATTTTTCCAGTCTTGGGGGACAATGCCCGAAGCTAATGAGGCATTAATTAAATTAATGATATGAGGGGCAACTATGGGTGCTACCAGCTTCAAGATGTTAGGGGAGCAGGGTCCAACGGGGACCCGCTCTTGACCGAACCTAAGATGGAGAAGAATAAATCCTCCGAAAGCGAAGTGAATGACTCTAGTAGATGAGTTATTCGGAGGTTCTAAGTCGTGGGGTACGGCTGAAAGTTCCTTGACGGTGGGTGGGAGAAGGTTGAGGATGTTTTGGATTTTGGTAGAGAAAAAACCAGCTAATTCCTCGCATCGACGACCAGACGGGTCAGGGGTTGCGGGAGGGTCGGGGATTTTCATAAGTTTTTTTGCGATCCGAAACATTTCTCTGGAGGAGCTCGAAGAGGAGCGAATTTTTTCATCATAGTAGGTAGCCTGGACTGTTTTTAATGCTGTTTTGTAATGAGCGATGGATAGCCTATATTGTGATTTTTTTCACTTGAGAAGTCTTTCCTCCATGCTCTTTCTAGTCTTTTACATTGTTGCTTCAATTTACGAAGTTCAGGAGTAAACCAGGGGATTTATTAGGACCCATTTTTTTAGTATAGTTTTCCTAGGAAGTACTATGTCTAGAGAGTTCTCAATCCATAAGGAGAACTTTCTATTGGCAGCTAAAGGATCGGGGTCCAGAATGGGCATAGTTGACTCCAGTTCGCGGGTCCAATCTTCTACAATCAGTTTAGACCAAGGGCGAATTTGGGTATGTGAAGCTAGCGAAAGAGGACACGGAGGGGAAGAGTGCCAGGAGAAAGGAACAAGAAAGTGGTCTGACCAGGGAAGGGGGATAGGGTCATTCACTTTTAGTTCCACTATGCTTGAAAAAATGGGATCGAGGAGGTGACCCTTGACATGTGTTGCTTGATGTGTTTTTAGATCTAATTGGAAGGCTGCAAGATCATAGGCTAAGTCGTTGGCCGCCCTATCCAGAGAATCGTCAAAATGAAAATTCAAATCGCCCAGAAGATTAAAATTGGGCGAAATACTGGCTAGATTTAGGACAGTTTCCAGTAGTGAGCTGCTAAATTGTCCCTGTGTTCCTGGGGGCGATATAGAAGAATGCCCACAAAGGTAAGTAATGGAGTAAATTCAATAGAAAAGTGAGCATTTTCACAGTCCAGGAGGGGGCTGTCCAGAAAACGACAGATTAGATGGTCTTTGTAGATAATTGCAATCCCACCCCCTTCCCACTTATTCTGTCCAGTCGCTGAATCAGGTAGCCAGGGGGAGAGTTCGAACAATGTCTGGGTCTGAACTGGGAGTTAACCATGTCTCCGTAAGAAACAGGACATCTGGTTCAGTGTCTTGTAACAGTATGGATATTTCAGTGGCGTGTTTTGGCAGGGATCTACAATTAAGGAGAGCCATGTTGAACCCATTTCCTGCTGAGGGGGGATGGATGGTTAGTGGGGTCAATTCATATGAACAGTGTAGGCATCTGTCCTGCGCCTTCTCTAGGGATATGGAATGGGTACAAGTTAACTTGTGGGGTTTCTGCAGGAGTAGTAGTTCTTCCTTATTATATTGAAGGAGAGCTGGCGGTAAAGGAGCAGGGGGTCTGGCCCCTGGGCCCTGACTGGCGCGGACGGGCGCAGACGGGCTTGCCTTAGGCGCGCCCGCTGCACGCGTCCGCTGCGCGTCGAGGCCGGCATCCGCCTTTATGCAGCCGGTTAAGCAGCTAGACTGCTAACCGCCGCTGTGCCTTGCCTGGAAAAACAGCACTTCCGGTCTGCGTCAAGATTCCCTCCACTCAACCGGAACAATCCGTGGTGGACCAGGGAAGACGCCAAACTGACCGAGTGCAAGTGCGGGATACAGTATACAAAGTGCAAAGGATGTGCAAAGGATGCGTCAGTGGGTAGGTAGGTCTCTAAAATAGTTTGGCTAAAACGATGCAATTTTAAAAAACAAGTAAAAACTTTTACAGTGACAGGTTTAAAAACGAGTTTGTCAGAAGAAGTTCAGCAATAATACAGTTCAGTCACCCTGTACTTGTGAATGTTGGGAGCCCTTTGCCAGGCGCTCCTTTCGGTTAAGCAGAGAGTAAGGAATTAATCTCCTCTAGCGCGAATCTACAACTAGCATATGTCTCTTACAGATACATCGTTACAGAAGGTAAGTAACTTGTTCATCTGAAAGAGACAGTTAGTTGTATATTCCTTACCTTTAGAATAGATACCCCAGCAATACCATCCCCGGAGGAGGGTCTGCGAACCAAGTTCAGACGAGAAGGTCCTGGAGGACCGAACGGGCAAAATAGCTGTCCCTCTGGACTTGGCTGTCCAGGCAGTAATGTCTGGTAAAAGTGTGCAGAGATGCCCACGTTGCCGCCTGCCAGATATCAAGGAGTGGGACTCCGCGTGCCAATGCAGTGGTTGCTGCCGTAGCCCTAGTGGAATGAGTACGCAGCCTCACTGGAGGATCCTTCTTAGCTAAAGCATAGCAGATCTTTATGCAAAGGACAACCCATCGAGAGATGGTACGTTATTGAACAGCACGGCCTTTCTTGACATCTACACATCCAATAAAGAGTTGATCATCCACCCAGAAATCTTAGGTGCAGTCAAGGTAGAATGACAGCGCATGTTTAGGGTCCAGATGGTGGAGTCTCTCCTCCTCCTCGGAAGGGTGCGGAGGTGGGAAAAAAGTGGGCAAAATTATAGATTGTATTTCATGAAATGGTGTAACCACTTTAGGAAGAAATGAAGACCTCGTTCTAAGCACCACTTTGTCCGGATGCACAGAGAAGAAAGGGGGCTTGGAAGACAGAGCTTGAAGCTCACTCACCCTGCGTGCAGAAGTGATGGCCACAAGGAAGGCAGTTTTGAGAGTGAGGAGCCTGAGAGGAAAGTTATGAAGAGGCTCGAAGGAGCACACATAAGGTATGTGAGAACAAGATTCAAGTCCCACTGTGGCATTATGAAAGGAGATGGAAGAAACAGATGAGTAATGCCCTTAAAGAACCTACTAACAATAGGAGACTTGAACAAGGATGGCTGATCTGGCAGCCGAAGAAAAGCAGAGATAGCTGCAAGATAACCTTTGAGAGCGCCCAAAGCAGAGCCCTGTTAGGCCAAAGAAAGTATCTACAAAAGGACCTTTGAAAGAGGGGCAGAAAGGGGATCCACAGCCTTTGCGGTGCACCATGCCACAAACTTGTTCCATCTACAGGCGTATACCGATTTAGTGGAGGGACGCCTGGCTGCCAAGATGACATTACAGACTTCGGGCGGAAGGTCGAAAGATGTCAACTGTCGCTGCTCAATCTCCACGCAAGGAGGTGGAGACTGGACAGGTTCAGGAGGAGAACCGTCTCCAGCCGCTGCGACAGAAGATACTCCCGAAGTGGCAGTCTAATCGGAGGATCAATGGCCATTCTCAGAATCTCGGGGTACCAGACTCTTCGTGCCCAGTCCGGAGCCACAAGAATAACTTGGGCCCGTTCGCGCTTGATCTTCTTGAGCACTCGGGCAGAAGTGGTACAGGAGGAAAGGCATACAGGAGGCCGCAGTTCCACTCTCGACGCAAAGCGTTGCAGAGCGCGTGCCTCCTTAGAAACTCCAGCGCGCAATACCGCTGACATTGCATGTTCTCTTTGGTGGCAAACAGATCTAACCAAGGCTCTCCCCACCGCTGAAAGAGACCTTGCACCACCTCCGCATGAAGACGCCATTCGTGATCGACCAAGCACCGACGGCTGAGTTCGTCCGCCCTGGCATTCAGAGAACCCACCAGGTGTTAAACCACCAGGGTCATGCCCTCATGTTCCAGCCAAGTCCAGAGGAGAAGAGCCTCCTGACAAAGGGAACCCACCCCGCCCTGTTTGTTGCAGTACCACAAGGCGGTGGTGTTGTCTGAACACCTGCACTACTTTCCCTTTGAGAGAAGGAAGGAATGCCTTCAGTGCCAGTCAGATCGCCCGGAGCTCCAACAGGTTGATATGGAGCCCGGACGTCGCCGGAGACCAGACGTCTCTGATCTCCGCCTCTCCCAGATGGCCACCCCATCCCAGGAGTGACGCATCTGTCACCACCGTTAGATCTGGTTGGGGAAGGGAGAGGGATCTGCCTCTGACCCAAGCTTGGTTCATTAGCCACCACTGCAGTTGTTGCGCAGTTTCCTCTGAGATCTGAACGTAGGCGGAAAGATTCCACTGACGCTGCGCCCACTGGAACTTCAGGTCCCACTGCAGAGCCTGCATATGCCATCTGGCATGATTCACTAGCAGGATGCAAGAGGCTATGAGGCTATGAGGCCCAGAAGCCTCTGTCATTCTCACCGAAATCCAGGATAAAGGCTGAAACATCGGTATCATATCCCGAATATACTGGACTTGCTGCTCGGGAGGATAAGCCAGAAACTGCACTGTGTTCAGAACAGCGCCGATGAAAGGGACCGTCTGAGAGGGAGCCAGGTGTGACTTTGGCACGTTTATAGTGAACCCCAGCGAGTGCAGGAGGTCCGCCGTAGTCTGGAGGTGGGAGAAGACAGCCTGGGGCGAGCCCACCTTCAACAGCCAGTGTTCAAGATAGGGGAAGACTGGAACCCCTGATCTGCGCAGATGAGCTGTGACCACCGCCATCACCTTTGTGAACACCCTAGGGGCACTGGTAAGGCCAAAGGGGAGCACGGTGAACTGAAAGTACTCGTGGCCCTCTGTGAACCGTAGATAGGGTCTGTGGGCTGGCAAGACGGGAATATGGAAATAAGCGTCCTGCAAGTCCAAAGCCACCATCCAGTCTCTGGGTGTCAAGGGCAGACAAGACCTGAGCCAACGTGAGCATCTTGAACTTCACCTTCCGGAGGAAGCGGTTGAGGGCCCGGAGGTCTAGAATAGGACGTAGGCCTGTGTCCTTCTTGGGCACCAGAAAGTAGAGGGAATAGCAACCACGACCTACTTCTGGCGCAGGGACCTTCCCTATAGCTCCCTTGGCCAAGAGAGCAGAGACTTCCTGGCGGGGAAGTGCCAAATGATCCTCCGATATGTGTTCGTAAGACGGTTGCATGGAGGGAGGAGTAGTCTCGAAGGGGAAGGAGTAGCCCCTTCGGACGATTTGCAAAACCCACCTGTCCGACGTGATTGATTGCTGTCTGACTCCAACTGGCCGTTGATGGCCCTGAAACGTTGGACTAGGAAGGTTTGGAGGCTGCGGCGGTGGGGGTTGAGGGTGGACTGGCCCGCCCACTGGCTCCCAGACCGCGAGGTCGCTGGGTCCCACATCCCCGGCCACGCAGAGGCTGAGCAGCTTGCGTGAACCAGTGGCTAGACTGGGCTGGACGTGGTTGGGTGCCCCTTCCGTAGCCACGAAAGGGACAAAGAGCAGACTGGAGTGGGCAAGAAGGCGCAGTGATACCCAAAGATCTGACCGTAGCTCTACAATCTTTAAAGTGCTCCAGCACAGAGTCTGCTTTGTCGCCAAAATGACGACGGCCATCAAAGGGCATGTCCATCAAAGTTGACTGGACATCCCCGGAAAAGCCAGATGTCCTCAACCAGGCGTAACGCTTAAGGGCTACCGACGTGGCAATCATTCTGCCCAGTGAGTCGGTGGTATCCAGTCCACATCTAATGGCGAATTTGGCTGAGTCTCTCCCATCCGCCACTGCCTGGGAGAGAACGGCCCGGGCCTCCTCCGGGCACTGAGGCAGCACCTGCGAGACCGTATTCCCGATGGTATGGGAGTAGCGGCCCAAGAGGAACGCGGTATTCAGTGCCAAGCTGGAGGAAGAGAACATTCGCTTCCAAAGATGGTCCAGCTTCTTGGATTCCCTATCTGGAGGGGCAGAAGGGAAAGCACCTTTAGAAGAAGAGGCTTGGATAACCAAGCTCTCAGGGAAAGGGTGTTGGGTCAAGAACACTGGGTCGCCCGGGGCAGGTCAGTGGCGGCGGGCAATTGTCCTCTCCACAGGAGCCCCTGTGCTGGTCTTGGACCAAGTGCCCAGGAGGACATCAGCGAGGGCCTCATTAAATGGCAATAGGGGTTCAGAAGAGGAAGCCGCAGGCTGAAGCACCTCTGTCAGGTGGTTAGTCCTGACTGCCACCGAAGGGAGCTCAAGGCCCAAGACCTCGTCCGCCCTTTTCACCACCACAGCATAGGACACTCCCTCCTCCGTAACCACGGTAGGGGGAGAAAGCAAACCAGTGTCTGGAGAGGTGTCCAGACCAGTGGCATCACCCAGGTCCTCTCGCCAGTCCAGTTCTTTTAGCTGGTCAGATAAAGGGTCCAGCGACCCCTCCCAGTCATCACCACCACCCTCTGGTGGGTAGGGAACACCAGGGATGAACAGGGGATCAAAAGTACCCTCCAGCGTTGGTTCGGACATCGGCCCAGCTCCGGGTCCAACTCAGGATGAGGATGGGGTCAGCGTCAGGCGGGGGCACGGTTGACGCCGGGGTAGTCGTCGTCGGGATCGGCAACGGGGAAGGTCGAGTAAGATCGATTGGCGTTGATCCGGATCCAGGCCTGGCTCTGCAGAGGCCCTCCGGGGCAGGAGCCGCCAGCATTGAAAGCCAGGACCCCCGCTCCGCGGGGCCCGAAGGCAAGCCGGTGGAGTTGGGTTGCCCAAAGACGAGGTGTAAGGCCTCGTAGAACTGCCTAAGGTGGGCAGGGGACGCTCCGGCTCCCGGAAAGGGTGGGAGGGGCAGAGTTGTCCCTGAAACAGGCACCGGAGATACAGCCTTTGAGCGACAATGCTCAGAGTCCCACGGAAGAGAGATTGTGCTACTTCGCCTTCTTCTTGTGTTTCGACGTACCCGAAAACCTCGATGACTTAGAGTGCGACCAGGAGTGGGGGCTCCGCGGACGGTCTCGAGACCTTCCTCACGAATGAGACCGGGAACGGTGTGGACCCGACTGCTGGGCCTCCAAGAACTTTCGGGATCGCTCCCGCAAAGTCTTCGGGTGCATGGCCAGGCAGTCGGAGCACGACTTCAGATAGTGGTCCCGCTCCAGACACCACAAGCACACGAGGTGCGAGTCAGTCACCGACATCTTGGGGTAGGACCCCCAGGGCTTGAAACTGGTCTGACGTTGGAACATCCCTCGCGCACCAGGAGTCGAAGACTCGAAAAAGATGCAGACAAAAGTCGCAATAAAGGGTAGCCAAAAAACGGTTAAGGGGTAGCTCTCTCCTGACCTGCGCTAGGCTGGCGTGGAAAAAGAAAGAACGGACGTCAGCACGCAGGGGCGCCGTCTAAGTAGGCACCGTGACGTCATCCCGGCGACCACGACGCCGAATGCCGAGTCGACCGACGCCACCTACCGACGAGCAGGGGTACTGCTAAAGAAAAATATCCGGAACTAGACTGACGCCTGGGGGAAATTCTAAAGGTAAGGAATCTACAACTAACTGTCTCTTTCAGATTTATATTTCATGATTATTTAAACAAATATAACATTAAACGGATTTAAAAAAAGTTACACACACGTATTTTAATCATCATAAACCATCCTCAGGCAGCTAACCTCCAGGTTGAAGCCTGGATAAATGTGGCTTTAGATAATATGGCATCCCAAAAAATGTGTAAAGCTCCCTATTTCAAGCCATCTGCCGAGTGGCTCACTGATGACCTCACGCTCATCAAAAAGGAGTGTAAACATCTGGAACGTCCGACGCAGAAATTACTACTCAATAAATAAAACTAATTACCCTAGAGCTCTGGGAAAGTACCACAAATCGATAAGAAACAGACGTACTCAATTCTTCGCTCAGAGAATTGAGATGGCTAAAAAAATCTTTCCGGGAAATCTTTTGGATAGTCAAGTCCCTCACCTCCCTTGAACGTGTCTCAGCTTCAATCACTCCCTCAGTAGAAAAGTGTCAAATTGCGCAATTTTCCTCAGAAAAATTGCTAAAATCTATTCCTCCTTTTCGGAAGAAGCTAGACACTACCTGGTCCCAACTAAATGGCCACCAACGTCCACCCCATTCGGGGGTTTCCTGAACACATCGACCTTACCTGTGGCAGAAACACGTGCCCTTGCTTCTAAAGTAAGATCTTTCCCCTCTCGATCCTGCTTCACATGCCATGCTGGAACAGGGAATGGAAGGTACCCTTCCTACACAGTGAATTGCTCAATCTGTCGGGTCAAGTTCCTACCCAATAGAAACTCACTATGGTGGTTCCCCTATTAAAGAAGCCTTCCTTAGATCCGTCTAAACCAGAGAATTTTAGACCAATTTCTTGATTACCGTTTTTCGCAAAAATGGCAGAAAAACAGGTCAATCACATGTTGATAAAATACACTGAGGAGAACGGGCTTCTTCACGACGCTCAGTCTGGAATTAGACCAAGTCACAGCACGGCCTCGGAGGCTTTAAGACTTATTGCTGATGATGGCAAGACAGCTGCCTTGGTTATGTTAGACTTTAGTGCGGCCTTCGACACAGTGTCCCTCAGGCTCCTATTGGAACGGCTGTGGCAATAACATGTCGGGGGGGTCGAACTATTAAAAGCTTGAAGACTTTCTTCAGAATCGCACATTTCAGGTGCTACAACAGACATGTACTTCTGAAACTCATCTGCTGCAGCAGGGAGTGCCACAAGGCTCTACCTTAAGCCCTACTCTATTTAACCTATACATGAGCCCTTTAGCTGATGCGATCGAGCGTCAAAGTGTTACGCTTGTGTCATACGCTGACACTCCGCTAATTATCACTCTGGCCCAGGGCGTAAACACTGCAGCGGAGTGGACCTGGTGGACCTGGCTGAATGGAAGGGGATCAGTTGTCGGAGACTAAATGCCGAAAAGACCAAAGTCATGGTTGTAGGGAAACAACCCTCAATATTGTCTTCTGCCTGGTGGCCAGCTAATTTCAGCACCAACAACTATTCCAAAACTCATAGTTAAAAATCTGGGCTTTGTGTTTGACTGCACCCTGTTGTTGGACAGTCAGTCAGGTAAATGTCCTGGTCGGCACCTGCTTCGGCATCCTAAAAATGCTCTGGAAAATTATAGGATCTTTTCCCTTGTCTGCAAGAAAAACAGTAGTTCAGGCCCTCTTGATGTCTAAACTAGACATACATATTTACATATATCTAGTTAAAAAACGATTAAACTAGTAATATTAATTTCTATTATAGTTTAATAACTTTAATAATGTACAAATATATTTTTTTAAATCTAGGTATACATATACCCAATAACATAAAACAAGCCATTTTAAATACAAATAAAAAAGCAAACAAAAAATTACAATTTAATAAAAATATTTTACACATTAGAAACATTGATAATTAAAATTATAATTTTAAATAAACAAAAACAAAGGGCCTCATTACGATGTCAGTCAGAAAGCATTCCGACCGCCTCGGTGTCGGAACGGATTCCGACTGAATCAGATTAGGGGAGTCCGACCGACTGATTACGATGTTTCCGAACACCGTTTGGTTGGACTCCCATTGACTTCAATGGGAGCCTGTGTTCCGACCAACAACACATGCTCCCATTGAAGAAAGGGGTGGGTGGGGAAAATCGTGCACCCTGTGGCGGGGACCCCATGGTGCCTGCCACACTTTGCATGGTTGCAAAGAGGGGTCCCCTGACGGGCCCCATTCGGAGGGCCCCGGGTGAAGGGGGGCCTGCTACGGGCCCCAAAGTTGGATTCCGACAGCCGATCCGTGTCAGAACAACCGATTCGGAAAGGCTGGCAGAATCAGACGTCCTAATCTGCCGGTCAGAAACACGGTCTGTAGACCTGTGCGAGTTGGCTCCAACCGAGTAAGTTCCTCCGAATGCCGTTCGGAACGGAGTCGGAAAGTCCGAACGGTTTCCGAACATCGTAATCGGTCGGTCAGAAGGGTTTTCGAGTTGGTCGGAAAAGCGTTTTCTGAATCGGATTCGGACGAACCCAATGCCATTTGGATCCTTTCCAACCGACATCATAATGAGGCCCATAATATAATTGTAACAATATAAAATAAACTATAAAATAACCTATAAAATTTAACATATACTATTCTCACTATAAGTTATACAAAAGTACTCAAACTATTCGACTAGGGAGGAATAAAATTTACTGCAACAGTAGGGAATATATTACATTACACAGGGGTAAAATTCACTATTCCCACTCCAGTCAAAGCACCATTAGAAACAAACTTATTCACTTCAACATAATGAAATAATTTCAACAAAATAAGCAATTAAAAATATAAATATGTAAAAAAAAAAAGATTTTCATAAAAATACATACAATACGTATTACAATGTTAAATACATATACATTACTACACATTCTTATAATTTAAATACAAAACCATATTCTTAAAATATTAAAAACAAATAAATAATTACCTGTTTTAAAATGTTATTACTGAATTAACTTTCTACCCTACACTTCAACTTAGTACACAACACATCTAAAAATAATTAAATTATTATTTACACGTTACAGAATTAAATACAAGTTAAAATATTAATTATTTATTCCTAAAATAATTATAGTTAATTACCACCCCACCATTTATCCATAAAAATAAAACCCACACCAATTATATAAATACATTATTTCCATAATTTTCATAATTAAATCTAAAGTAAACAATAATGAACTAATAATATTTAAATAACTTCCCACCATCTACTCCTACACATTCAACTCACACAATATATAATGTAACAAATATGTTATTTACATATTTAACTTATTTATTTCTATAAATATTATAAATTAACTTTATTAATTAGTATAATTAATTTCCTACACACCTTTTACACATACAAAAACAGACACATAAAAACATTTAATACATTTCACAATTTATGTAATTATTTAAATAACTCGTATAAATTAAATTATTAACAAAAATACAACTATTAAATAAATCTAATTTAATTACTTCCCACCCTACATCCCTACAAAACACACTACTCACATCTAAAACTTAATAACAAAAGAATCAATTATAAAATTAACATAATTATCTATTAAATAATTAATTACAAATTAATAATTAATTAAAAGTAATTTACTTCCCACCCTATACCCCTACAAAACACAGAACCCGCGCCTAAAACTTAATTAAAATAAACAAATTATACAACACTTAATTAAATAATAAAATTTTACTACATTTTAATTATAATTATTTATAATTAATTTACCTCCCACCCTATACCACTATAAAACACACAACCCACACCTGAAACAATTTAAAAATAAAAAAATTAACATAATTACCAAATAATATTAATTAAAAACGAATTATTAATTAATTATAATTACCTAACCACCGTATACCCCTACAAAACACAACCCACACAAAACTTAAAAAAAAATATACAACTAAAATAATAAATTAACAAAAAAATATTAATTAAAAATAAATTAATTATAATTAAATTACTCCCCACCCTGTAACCCTATAATCCCCACAACCCGCTCCAATACTAAAAATGAAAAATAATTAAACATTAAAAAAACATTACCAATATTTATACATACACTTTAAAACATATACAATTAAAATACATACTAAAATGATTTAAAGTAATCAAAAAACGACATTAACTATATTTCAGTAAACTATATTAATGCTTGATATTTTAGTAAACTATATTAATGCTTGATATTTTAGTAAACTATATTAATGCTTTCGAAATTTTTAACATCGATATTACTTACCTAAAATCGATATCTTTGACAACGATATTCTTGCATACGAAATTTCTATATCATGATATTTAAGACTCGATATTTTAGTAGGACGACTTTTTTCCCCGATATTCTGTCTGAATACCATTACAAGAAGGGGCGTAGCTTGGTCAGCAAAAGGGGGGGGGGGGCAGAGATGATGTGAGCTTCAAACTTTTCAACAATCAGACTGGCATATAATGTTTCAATACATTATACGACAAGCAGGGTGCATGCCCTAATGGGCAATGGAAAGGGAGAAGAATACTGATTGGTAGGAGAACTAAGAGAGAAAATAGTAATTTTGAGGACATTCAAAACAGAGAGGGAGAGAATGTGTGTGCATTTTTGTCGGTGTGTTTGTACACATCCCTGGTGAAATCCGACTGACATCTCACAATACCCGACTGAAAGCACCTGTACCCAACTAGTTATCTGAGAATGCATTTATTAGGGGGGTGTTACACCCCAACCACCCCCCTGAAGCTAAGCCCCTGATTACAAGAGCCATGGGCTATAAAGAACTTGTAAAACGGTGGATGGGATATCCTCACATTTGTGAGAGAGCACGTTATCCGCCCCACTCTAAATCAGGACCTCAGTCTTTCTGGAACTGCTCTTTAGGGAAATTAGGAGAGCCTGCCCAAGCATGTTTACCCCAGTCTTCAAAAGAAGATATGCTCACATGGTATAGGAATGGGCCACCAGTGCATCCTCAGACATCCCAGCTTCCACACACTAGAAGTAGTTGTATTTAGCACAGTGTGTGTTAAAAGCACATGAAAGACCCATCTTCCTCAGCCTTAGAAGGCTACCACAAGTAAGAAATAGTAAAAATTCACCTGCCACCCACATAGTTTAGTCAGGCAAAGATTTGAACAGATAGGCACAGCTTAGCTTATGCTTGTTTTCATAAGGATCTCTTGTAGGTAGAAGGCAGATTGTCAGATGACAGTGACACACATGACATCAACAAATGCTGTAACAGGCTGATTGTGTGTGTGCTGGCGGTATACATGGCTGTTACCCAGCAATACGTGTAGCTGTTGACTGGCAGTTTCTATGTAGTGGTTTCTAGAGGTGTGTTTATATGTAAGTTAGCTGATGACTGGGTGAGTGGTGGTGTGGTTGGTGTTTTAGTCCTGTTGGACTATGAATGTGATGGGACTTTGAATGGCAGCAGTTTGTTGATGTGTGTTGTGTTGAGCTCGTGGCTGGCCGTTTAAATGGCTTAGTGTGGTGAACAAAAGGCATGTAAATGTATGGCAGAACGGTTGAGGTCTTGGAGTGGCTTTGAAGCACAAAAGTTATAGGTCACGGGTTCTATTGTTTAATACTCAAATTATCTCATTAACAGCGATTTGTTTTGATCTATGCAAGATCATTTGTCAACAGAATTTTTCTCATGCAACCTTCCACTTACAATTGCATTAAAACCAACCGGTACGAGTTTGTTCTTAAGTACTGTATGTGTTTGCAATAATAATTGGAATTACTATTCCTAAAATTCATTCCCACATTGATGCCAGTCTCACCAACGAACACTGTGCTGCAGGTGTTTTTTCAATAGCTGGCCTTGAGATGACTCTTAGTTAATGAAAGTTCAGCTTCTGTAAAATTCCTTTCCAAATTGTGCTCTGGGATGCCCTCGGTCTGTCATAACAGAGGGAACAATAACACCCCCTGACAGTCTGGAACGTAACACCCAAAGGAGTCTAGGGTGCTGTTTGCGTGGATCCTATTTAGTTTTCTTACCCAGAATGCCCTGCAAATGTCCATCTTTGGCTAAAATCACACATGTACCTCACATTTCTGAGAAAGTTCCAGTTCCACAAAATTCCTACTGCCCAGTGTTCCCACGCTTCTCCCAATATAAAATGCTACCCCACTTGTGGGAGTACGCCAAGCACCCGCAATAGGAAAGCCCACAAAACACAACAGAGATGAAATGTTCTCGATCAAAATAGTCTCTTTCTTGCTATGTGGGTAGCAGTGAATTTTAGGCCCGGACTAGGCAACCACCACCCAGGGAAGCCTACCCAACCCAGACACTTCTGAAAACCAGGCACCCATGGGAGTCCAGGGTAGACCGGCTTGCCTGGATCCCACTAGATTTTCCTTCCTACAATGATCTGCAAACCTCATACTTTGGCTAGAAACACATACTACCCTCACATTTATTTGTGCATTCTCCTCTTTCTGCTTATGAGATAAAGACCTGTGTAACTTGTATTTTACCAAGCCAGAACGTTTAATTGATTCCTGCTACAAAGTGACAGATCTTATGTAAAAGTATAATATGTGGGACGATATTGATTCTCTTAACAATCCGCGCCTCAAAGAGTAATAATATTTATTTGCAACCATACCTCTTTTATTTTTATTCTTTAATAAACATTTGGTACTTAGGCAGATCTGAACCTCATAAGGAATTAGAGCTATAGCGAGCACCTGCAAATTTGTTTTTTTCGCATCTTGTTACTTAAATCCTGCTACTTTCAAAAACCTTCAGCCCACTTCTATTTCCACAGACCACATCAGCGTTAGATCGGATGAGCTCATTCACATAGAACCGTCAGAATTGACGGTATGCATTTCTGACATAGTATTCTTTGTTTAAGAGCATTGAAAGCCCCGGCAGTTTCCTAAGACGGTATGTCTTAGATAAAGAGTGTGACTCTCTCAATCGGTTGCAATCACAAGGCTAACATAATTGCATTGCACTACTAAAAATACTGCAGTGCATTGATATGTGTTTACATGAAACATAGTTAACTACTGACGGCCACACGAAGTCAGGGGCTGGGTCCAAGTAGAAGTAGTAGGCAGAGTGTGGTGTAATTTAAAAGAAAAACTGACCACAATCAAAAAACGAAATAAAAAAATAAAAAAAAAAAAACACAAAAAATGTAGAAGCAGTTTATACAGCAAATAGGCACCGAACTCTTGTACATTTATTATCAATCTCCGCAGTTTTAATGAAAAACTATGAGAGGTTAATGTGTGCAACTCTATGCTAATGTAGTCTGAACTCCTATCCTAATTGATATGCAATAGTTGCACTTACTGGGATTGACTCTTGTGAAGCACCAATACCAGAAGAACACGTAATCACTTGCCTTCGGTAGCACTCTTTCTGGTGGTTACTCTAGCTATAGATTCCTCACCTTAGAAAACTTTTTAAGTACCAGACTAGTTCGGAACGGTTTAGCCAGCAATGCTCTCTTGCACCATGAGGTGGTACTACACGGCTCCACGCAGGCTCCGTACCGCCTCCAAAGTGTACAAAGCATAGAAGCGCCACCCCTGTGAGCGGACGTCAGATTTATTTTTACCTTTCTGCAACTTTGGACTAGATTAATGAACAATTATTGGTACCAGTGTGCTGGTTCCTATTTTGGGCCCTTTTTAGATGCTAAAAGGAGGTAACTCTACAGACTGGGCAGGTGGCTGGGCAGTGAGGAGTATCTGGTTAGAGTATCCATCAGAATGCATTACAGAAGGTAAGAACTTGTTCTTTTGATGGATACTTCTAACTGCAGATTCCACACCTTATAACAGATATCAAAGCAGTACCTCCAGAACTAGAGGGTGTGTAGAGTGGACCCAAGACCAAAACGTCATGCAGGACCGAGTGGTCGAAATTGCCATCCCGCTGGATATGGCGAGCAATGCACTAGTGCGTTGTGAACGCATGCACAGATACCCATGTCGCAGCCTAGCAGATGTCAAAGACAGCCACTTCATGTGTCAACGCGTTGGTAGCAGCCTAAGCCCTGGTGGAACTGGCTCTCAAACCTTGTTGTCTGCTTACTGATCAGCATGTAGCAGATCTTAATTCAGAGTACTATCCACCTCAAAGGCAAAGGGTCCTCATCTAAGCAGCCTTCCCTTTCTTGCCCCAGAGAACCCCACAACAAAACTGATAGTCGACACAGTGGTACAATAAATATAAAAGCTTAAAGTTCTTTTGGTGTCCAACCGATGAAGCTGCTCCTCTTTTTTTGAGGTGTGTGTGTTGGGGGAGGAGGCAGGGGGAGGGTTTGGGTGGGGGTAAAAAATGCTGGCAGAGTGATTGATTGCCCCATGTGGAGCAGAGTCACCACTTCAGGCAGGAAGACAGCTGCGTCCTGAGCACCGGTCTGTCAGGGAAAAAGGTTGTGTGTGGTTGCACAGACAGTGCCTGAAGTTCACTCACACAATGAAATAAAGTAATCGCGATGAGGAAGACGGTCTTCAAAGTCAGGGGACGCAGCTAGCAGCTACGCATCAGCTTGATTGGTATACACATGAGGAATGTCAAGACCAAATTAAGCTCCCTCTGTGGCATCACAAACCGTCTAAGAAGTAACATGTCAAACCTTTTATAAACCTCATCACAACAGGTGATTCAAACAAGGAAGGTTGGTGCGGCAAACCTAGAAAGGCCATAAGAGCTGACAAATAATCTTTAATGGTTTTGCAAGATCAAAGAAAAAAAAGATCAAAAGGACATCTGATAGTTTGGCACGTAAATCTTGGAGATAGCACACTTGGTCACAAATTTGTTCCAACTCCTGGCATGAATGGGCTTCGTGTGAGGAAGTCTGGTTGCGAGGATGGCATCCACCACTTTAGGCGGCAGATCAAATGCAGTCAACTGCCCCAGCTCAATAACCACGCATGGCGGTTTAGACTGCTCAGGTGAAGGACCCTGCCCTACCACTGTGGAAGAAGGAAAGAACATCCTCGCGAAGAGTAGCCCAACAGACAGACATATGCTCGACCCAAATGTTTGGCTCTCTCCCTTCTGGCCGATCTAGAACCATTCGGATGACTTGGGCACAGTCATTTCTGATCTTCGTCAGAACTTGGGAAAGGAGGATCAGAGCGAGGAAGGCATACATGAGTTCTGTGTTCCATTCCAACCCAGAATGCATATCCTAACTATTATGCTTGCGGAAACTCGAGACCAGGACGAAATCCCATGTTCTCTCATTATCAGGTAATGGGGTTGACTAGATCCTAGAGGGATTCTTGGCATAACACCTACACAGATGCTAGGTACATTTAGGTACATCTAGTTAGGAAGGCATTGTTGGAGTATGCACTTTTTATCATGGGTTTTATGTACCTGTATATATTCATGATTTCTGCAAGATGGTAGAACTCTACCATCCCTTTACTTTCGTAGTACTTCTAATCAGATATCTCTGCTACTGTCTAGTGGTTGTTGCAGCTCATCTATTCTACACTAGAACAACTGTTCAATAAACACTTATTGAAAACGCCCAGCCTGTTTATTCTGTGCATCTCTCCGAGACAAACTAAGTGAGCACGAGTGACTGAGCGAAAGGTAGTATATTGTTTCCACGATTGAGGGATCAGGGTTGTCATGTTCTGAGGTTGCCAGAATCTATTCTCTCCTTGGTAAGAGGAGATTATAGTGGCACTGTGAGCTAGCTGATACAGCTAGGCTAACGTATCCGGTGGGGGTGTACGGAGTCAGTCTGCCACCAATCCCACATTTTATGTTATCCAAACGTGCAGATCCAATATAGGTTATATAGGAACTACACGACATGGCGCCGCCAACGTTGGTTGGGTACTTATTTAACAGTAGAATCTGAGTAGTTCAGTCGTGCTATTTCTCAGAGACCCCTACTCACAAACACCAGAGATGTCTGGAGTGGGTAGGCACAAACTCCGCCACAGCTGAGTAGGCTAAAAAAATCCTATTTATTGGCTGTTGGTTAATCAAGCTTGAAGGACACGGTGTTCCTAAAATTGTGCAAAAACACCTTATCTTAGTTTCCTTGGGAAATCATTCCGTGTTCTATACACAATGACTAATGAGGAAATAGATCCACTACAGCAAGCACTGCCCCTCTCAGAAGAGGAGGATGATGATGCAAACGCAATACAGATTGCGGCAAATTTTAGAAATACAGTCACCCTAAAATTACTTGCGCATGGTGCAACAGCCAGGGGTGGCATAGTAGCTTTTGTGATTGGGGCACACGAATCATATAGAACAGAGGTATTTTATTTGTGGGTTACATTCCCAGCAGCAAATGCAAGAACAAAAACATTTCACTCCTACACAGAAGGAGATGCACCAGCGGAATATTGTCCGTTTGAGGACATTGAGGTTCCGCTCGCATACCAGGAACACATACTAGTTTAAAGGCGCCCTACCCCACATAAGAAGAAGAGTGAGACTTGGCCCACTCGGAAGAGAAGGGGCAACATGGCCAATATTAGCCGCCTACACACCACATCCTGACATTGAAACAATGCCACCAGGAGACTTACTCGCACAACACAGAGAATTAATAAACATTTACAGAAACTTGACGCAATTCATCATGAGGACACTTACAGTCCAACCAGCAATAGTTGCAAGAAGTGGAACTCAAGCACAGAGTACAGCAACTAAAATCACACCACAAACATTACACGCGGTGATGGGTAAAATGCCAACAAAACGCAAACAAATGCCATTCTGGGTAGCTCAGAAAATAACACAGCTAAAAGCAGTATTCACGAAGACTACCCTGTATGAAAAACACAGAATGCTAACAATCTGCTTGCCCATGGGAATAACACCACAAATAGAGGATTGTACCACTTGGGGTACCAGTCTTTGCTGCCATTTATACCAGAACTCATGGTATCCCGTCATTAGCACTAGTACTGGATGTATTGAGACAAATACAAAACGAGTACGAGAGCCTGCTCTGAACTTAGGGATGAAGTTACTAGGTAACTATGCCCAGGTATCAGTCATAATATTAAAGGGGAAGCAGCTTCAGTGGTTATCCGCCAACGCCTAAGGGAGTTCAGTCCTTTAGAACAAGAACACGAACAACCGAAAATAACTGAAACTGCATATGCAGAATTGGGCAGAGACAGTTTGGGTGGGAAAACTTTAAAACTACAACTTATGGGCAGTCCTGAAAAGGACACTTCTAAGCAGATACCTGCTTCAACTAAAAAGGAGTGGGACAATAAAAAACAACAAAACTTTAAAGGAAACAGATCTCAATCCAGAGGTAGATCTCCTTCACAGGAGCCCTCCGAAAAGAGGTATAACCTTAGGAATAGGGATAATATTAGGAAACCTGACAGGTTTCAGGATACTGCTACACGTTCCTCTCGCTCCTTTCAGGGTTCATCGAAAAACTCCGAGAGGGAAGGACGGTCAGACAGACAAGAAGAGCGTACAAAGTCCAGAGACAAGCAACACGCTCAAGATCACACTTCTAAAAAAAAAAAAAAAAAAAAAAAAGAAGAGAAACCAAAGCAAAAGCCACAGTTTAAAAAGAAGAAGGTTGCAGGTCTAAAGATCAGACATGCCCAGAATTCTGAGGACTCAACTACTGAACGGGGAATGGGCTCCGACGATGCAAGACAGTGCGGCAGAAGTAACAATAGCTCGCCAGAACCTGATGGAATTTCTGGTGACAGCGGACTTGAATGATTATATCACGGTAGAGACACACGATACTAGGGTAAATGTCCCACATAAGTTATATGAATTAACACTCCAAATGGAGGGGGACAAATGTAGGACAGTTAGAGGTCTCTTTTGGGAGAATCTGTCATTTGGCTATGACATTTTGTTAGCTGAACAAGATTGGCCGCCAACATTCGTCATGGATTGCCCTAAGGGAGAAACGGTAATTGTTCCGGCATTCTCAGACCATATGCCCAGGCACCTAAAACACACACATGCGCAGGAGTGGGCAGTAGCCCAAGCCCCTGCATTATACAAAAACCATGTTGGATGGGATGAGGATTCAACCCACCACATAATTCCTTTTAAAAATACTCCAACTGCACAGAGGCAGTATCCAATAAAGCAAGAAGCTAAAAAACAGGTCAGGGAGATCTTAGATCAACTTGAATACCAAGGGGTGATTGAAAATTGCACCTCATTGATGAACAATCCTTTGTTTCCAGTCATGAAACCTGACAATTCATATCGTTTTAGATTATAGACATTTAAACACTTGCACTAAGACATTTGCAGTCCAAAATGCACACAGTGCCGCATTAATGAATAACATTGTGTGGAAAAAATATAAAACGACACTTGATATCTCAAATGGATTTTTCTGCCAAAATATAGCGCCTGAAAGCAGGTATCTAACAGCATTCTCAGCGCTAGGGTCCCAGCGTCAATTTTGTTGACTCCCCAGGGGTATAAGAAAAGCCCGGGGTTGTTTTCGGCCAGAGTAAGTAAGTTACTTCAAAATTTGGATGAAGAAGCATTGTCCTATGTGGATGACATTTATCTAAGGGACGATGACCAAGAGGAGCACTTGAACAGAGTAAATACCATAATTTTGGGATTTGCATCTGAGGGCTACAAATTCAACTTTAAAAAAACAATAATTGCCCACCTCAGTGTCCTGTTTTTAGGTTATGAGCTTTCAAGTGAAGGGAAAAGCCTGGCAGCCAATTTTTTAGAAAAATGCGCGCTGCTCCAACCTTCAAAATCATTGAATAACTTACAATCAATCCTGGGATTCCTGAACTTTGGCAGAACATACATTTTGGATTACGCGGAAAGAGTAAGACCTTTCTACGATTTAATAAAACCTGATTTTTCAGTAAGACAATGGACACAGGAACACACAGATATCCTTCGTTCCTTACAAGCGGACATGATGGCTTCCAAACACTTACAGACACGCGTAAACGTACACAACCTGGTGATCCGTATAGTTGCGGGTCAATCTGGGTACACCTATCTAACATATAATGAAGGTGAAACGGTACCAATTGCATATAAATCGCATTTGTACACAAATGCTGAGATGCGCCTCACATCTACAGAAAAGATTCTGACAGCAGTACAAACTGCTGTAGTGAGAGAAAGAGCACTGGCTCAGGGGAAACGAATAATAGTAGTGACTCCAGTTCCAGCCTTCGAGGCTGCGACAAAGGCAAGCATTCCTAACGCTAAAGCCTTACATCCGAGATGGATACAATGGGCTAATTCTCTCACTGCAACAGGTGTGAAATACAGGTATGACCCAAATTTAAAGACACAAGCATTTCTGCAATACGAACAAGAATATCCTCTACCAAACAAAATAATGCCTCTAGATCAGTATGAATATATAATTTACACTGATGGATCTGCTCAACCGGCCATAGGAAGTAAGCAACAATATAGCGCGGCATGTGCACTCATTAAAGGTCTCATGCGGGATGGAAAGTTCCACCCAAGTTGCACAAAAACGCAATCTCTAGGAGACTGCACGGCACAGCTGGCGGAATTAAAAGCCTTGATACTGGCACTGGTAAATACGGATCGAGAATTCCCCACACTAATTGTGTGCGATTCGTTTTACTGTGTGCAGTCATATAATGAATATTTGCAGCACTGGGTTCAAAACGGGTTCAAAGATGCAAATGGGGGCACAATTAAGCATAAAATGCTATGGGAACAGGTAGTGGAGTTGAAAACCGAACTACCGAGAGCTCACGTGATACATACACTGAGTCATCAGCGTGATGGCGTTCACGTTGAAGGGAATTCATTGGCTGATGAAGCCGCAAAGGGGGCTGTACGAACGGCTTCCGTAGCTGCAATCACTCGTTCTGAAACGAGAATAGACGTGAGATTATAGTGACTGATTGCTTGTCGCAAAAACAGCGGAGCAGTATCAAAAAGGTTTCCACTCGAGTACTCCTACAAGTTAGATGCCAATAACATCCCATTTGCTCAGATTCCTGGAGTGGGGGATAGAGTAATACCAAACATGGATCGTAGGTTAGGTTTAATTCTAGCAGCACACGAAGAGATAGGTTCTGCACATGCAGGAGTTACGGCGACGGTTTCTGTACTGAAACAACGCTATTGGTGGCCTGGGTTAACTAAGCAGACTAAAGACTGTCTTGAAATGCGACATCTGCCAGCAGATGAAAGGTTCCACCGTAACACTTCCAGCACAGACACCATTATTAATATCTGACAAACCACTAGCGTGTATTCACTTGGACCACTGCGGCCCCTTACAAAGACATGGGACTTACAGGTATATCATGGTTGCAGTGGATTCCTGCTCAAGATTCCTATGGGTGTGGCCCCAATGCTCGGCTGACGCTCGAACTATTATAAAAGATTTGCGAGTCTTTATAGGGACATACGCAATTGGCACATTACATTCTGACCAGGGCCCTGCGTTTAGCTCTCGGGCTTACAAGGAGGCCATGCGAGGATTGGGTGTAGCTTTGCGGTACTCCTCTCCGTACCATCCTGAGGGAAATTCGGTCGTGGAGAGGAAAAACCGAGACTTAAAGCAATCTTTAATGGCTAGAGTATTAGGCACGGGTGAGAGTTGGGTAAAACATCTGTATGGAGTGCAGCGAGCATTGAATAACATGCCAAGAAGTTGTCTAGGGGGGGTCACTCCATATGAGATCCTATTTGGGACAAGAATGTGGGTACCTGATCTTGATTGTGAAGGCGCAGTGGCGGATGAAAAGCCTTTCGACATCCATGATCGATTGGCTGTTTTACAGGATCTAAAAGAGTCCAGGACACAACATAGTAATGTCCATATGAAGCAGACCGCCACTGGGGAAGTCAAATCAGTCACGGCAAGACCTGTCTGGATCCCAAAAGTCAGGCATCTGGTCAGAGAGAAAATAGCAGACAAGAAAGAATTTGGGCCATCATACAGAAAGCCTGTACAGGTTCTTGCAGTTGAAGGAACAAGAACTGTACTTCTACCGCCTCTTGCCGGAAAAAAGGAGAAAAGATTTGTCTCAATCGACCTAATCAAACCACACTATGGGGTCGATTCCGATTCGGGCCGGAAATCTCTCCGACCGAGCCGGACCCGGAGAGATTTCCGACCGAATCGGACCCGTGCAGTCCGACCGAACGAGTACGATGCGTCCGTATGCTATCGGACTCGAGTCGGTCGGACTCCCATTGAAGTCAATGGGAGCCGGTCGTACAACGCGTACGCGGGCTCCCATTGACTCAATGGGTGCGAGGCGGACAAGGGCGCCCCTACAGCGGGTACGCGGCGAAGCGATCCGCGCCATACACGCACAGGTAGGGGGACCCATGGGTCCCCCTGTGTGCGACTCGCGCGGCTACGCGTACAGGGGGTCCGACACGGACCCCCAAAGTACGGCTCCGACAGCTCTTTCGAGCCGGAGTGCGCGGCTCGGTCGGACTGCTCGCGGCGCGCATCGTACTTACCCGGCCGGGAACGTCTCCATTGCGCGGTGCGAGTCGAGTCCGAGCGAGTCGGTCGGTGCGGTTCGAGCCGGGAACGAGTCGGTCGGAGCGGTCGGGACGCCCGGACGAGTCGGTCGGCGACTCGCATCGTACTCGCTCGGCCGGACCCGCGTACGATTCGGTCGGGAAACAGGGCTCCGAATCGGATCCGGTAAAGCCGAATCCGATTCGGAGCCCTACCGGCCGAGATCGGAATCGGCCCCTATGTGGCCGATACCGAGTAGTAGGCCACGTGGACTGCAAAGTAGCAGACGCCCTCCTCTCGCTACAATTCAAGAAGTTCAAACGGAAAGACTCATCACGTTTGAAGAGTCTCCTGCACGAAATGATGGACTATGCAATAATGCTATGGAACTCGTTCCCCTTGAACCTGAAGTTCAAATTCAGAACCAAAATGAAAGACAAATTTCAATTCGACCAAATACAGATGTCTACATCAACATGCCTGAACAAGAGCAAACTACGATTTCTACAAATCCTGATGTAATACCAACAATTGATCGAACTGCTTCTGGCTACTTCATAAACTTTGATACGTTTTCTTTGGATCCAAGTGAACCGGAAACGATGAAAGCACAAAAATCACGCAGGCAGCAAGTTAAAGGCTTTCTGAACTTTCTTAAAAAGACTTACCTGGTGTCGCCTTGGGTAGAACTATGGGTAATCACCGGGATACTTTTCTTTCTTTTCTGGTTAGGCTTAGTAATAGGTTTTAGCATGCTTGTTAATGGAAAATACCTTCGACAAAGCTCTGCAGCGCAAAAGGTGAATTTAATTTTAAAACCACATCCATCATCTCACCGAGAACAAAGACTTGTCATCAGTGACCATTACAGCAGTTCCTATACCTGATGGTATAGTTTGGGACAAGGTTGATTTCGATATATTTGGTCCGACCGAACTTTTGAGAATTCCTCATTTATTTAAAATATCGTTGAGTGATACCATTACCTCAAGTACATTTTCCGATGATTGGGATTTTGAAACTGTAAATAACATGTTGTCTGATTTGGAAAAAACTGCTGCATTTTCGAATAGTGAAACATTGGAAAGCACATCAGATTTCGAAACAATGTATTGTTATCAACACTATGGTCATCACTTTCTGCATAAATCCGCTAATCCTAGAAATGTGTTCACTTACCACCAGTGGGAACATTGCCCAACACCGCCGAAAGGCAGTTCAACAACATTTACACAAAAGTTTCCATATTTTTCAGGGTTTAATATGTCTGACCCAGCATCATATTATTATAAGGTTGCACCAACATCAGCACAGAAAAATATGCTTACAAACACCAAACAGATTTACTCTGCTTCCTTTATTGCCCAGTTGTCTGAACAAGATTTCGACTTATGGAAAGACACCATAGACTTAAAATCAGTCTGGGGTACTAGAGGATGGCAAGTTCAGGGAACAGAAGCTTTGTTTAGAGCATGCCTTATCCCTCAACAAATCATGTTTTTGAACGAGACAGTGCAACAGACGTCTTGCCTTGGACTAGCCAAGAACAAAGACTTGAACACACCTCGGCTGCCAACTCCATCACACACCGAGGGTAACATAACATCACAGAAAGAGATTACGTTGATTGACATTATACAATACAACAGATCAGACCCCGATTGGAAGAAATGGTTGATTTGGCCCATAGACACAAATAGTTGTCAGGCGAGATTCATGGGTAAAACCGAAGGTTTCGCTATCCATAGGCCAGATCCACGTTATGTACAGAGAGAACATCCAGGGGTAGTGACATCCTACAGTGTTGGGAAGTTGTGCCTTAATTGGCTAAAAACCTCAACACTCACACAGGTGAAACAACACTTATCCTTACTGTCACAGGATGTGGATCTCACATTTTTTACTAGGTCCCAGGAAGCCGCGTCCGAAACGTTTCCATTATGCTGTCTATAAGGAAATATGGAAAATATCCCAACAAGAAGCCGCAGAGAGGTTACGTGAAATAGACCGTATAAATCTAGAAAAATCTCTAGCAGTGGTAGACAATGGGTTAACTACATTGACCTCCAGGATATATTCCTTAGGCAACATTGTATCTTCTGCGACAGACATACTGGAACAAGATTTGACCATATTACAACACGGGCAATCTCAATTACGTTCTATTATGTTATTAAGCTGGACGCTGCAATCTTTGCGTGCAGGCTATGTGCCTTGGCGTTAGCCCAACAGTACATCTCTGTTTTCTGAATACAATCGAACAGATAAACAGATAGAAATGGCACAAAGGGGAGCAAAATATACAATGCTGCGTATCGAAAAACTGGATAGATAAGCATTTACAGTGGCAGAATTACCGTCCACAGAATGGCTAATCCATGGCCACATAACTCTACCGGTCACTACTATTCAGTTTCAGTATTGCCTTGAACAAAAGCAGGCAGACAGATGAAGAAATGGGTAAGGAATACATTAAGGAATCATGGGTATTACCATACAGATTTCGATGCCGGCGTGAGGATCGAGAAGTGTTTCTAAGCGGCACAAACTGTGAGAATGCTTTAAGTGGATCACTCATATGCCAGGATATAATGCTGCACGGGGCTTGTAATGGTTCTGTAGCGAACCTGTCCTGCCATTGGAGGGGTGCCCCAGCTGCAGTGATTACTCCAGCATTCAGGCTACTTTCAAATGGAAGTTACTTGATGCTGAACAGTCAAGGCTGCTGCGGGATGCTCCCAGGCATCGCATATCTGGTAACCGGGTTACTTGTTCTATGCAAGTATTGTTGCCACCGACACACAGTCAGGGAGGCGCCGTTATGGCCTTCACTGAATTTTTCTTTAATACGGTTTGATACTCTAAGCAGAATGAAAGCCATACTTTTACAAAAGTCTGTGCCCTTAAACTCCGCTCAAGAAACTTTTGATCTCCAGATCGCAAGGTCTTCGGCAGAGATACAGGTGCTTATTCATACAAACTGCCCTTTCCATTTCGCAGAAATGGTAAATCGTATCTTTAACATGTCTGATACGTTAGGCATAGTCCACCTATTTAAGACCATAGGTTCTGGACTTCTGAGTACCTTTCAGACGGTACTTGGAGTTATACCAAACTTCATACACTCCATATTCGGAAGCATCTTTGGAGGATTTCCACTCATCCTGTTTTTAGTAGCAAGTATCCTGATTGTTTTATATTTACTACGCAATGGACGTCCCAGTCACCAAGGAGATGGAAAGAGCACTCCTGGAGCGTAAAAACCATGATCGCATGGTACAACATCTAGGCACGCCTCGCCTAAGAGAACTAAGTGCATCTTGGTTCTTGTCATTTCGACCAGTCTGGATGTACTGCATCTTACCTGTCCTCCGATGCCTGTTTTGCGGAGAAGAATGCGTGTTAGACCTTTGTTGGACACTCCCATCATGTGCGCAACCGGACGTGAATGCTTTACTGGACCCGATAACGGCCCATGTTCTGCAGTGTCCTCAGTGTATTCCGATGTTGATGGCGGCATTCCTTGAGCCCCCACAGGTAGTAATAGCACCTGTTGGTATGGACACCGGCTCCTCCTCCGACACCCAGGCTTTGGACGGCGCACAGGCTGCCCCAGCACCGGCTGCGGATAGTGTGGAACAGCATCTGTGCTCGATTGACGTACTCTGCGAGGTGCTATAGGGGCCGTCTACTGCGGAAGCAAGCAACAAAAATGTTGCGTCTACCAGCCAGGACACAAACATTTGACTCATTTGGCTCGTCGTGTGCTGGAAGAAATTCGCCCTTTTTTTAAAAACAAGCTCAAATTTGGAACTCAAAACAAAAATTGAAATTCCTTTAATTTATTGGGCATACATGGCTTTCTGATGCTTATAGTGCTTCGGACTATAACTAAGGACACCTTCGAGCGATGGCTTGCAAAATTATTTTTTTAGACCGTTTTACATTTTTTTGAACATTTTTAGAAGTTTTAAACATTTTAGCTAAACAAATGTTTTCAAACTTTGTGCGTACCAATATCTAGTTAGGCTAGTAGTACGGTAATAAGTTACATATGTCGTCCAGTCGGAAGAGAGAGGGGGTGTTATATTCCATATAGGTACCCTATATAGGCGCAGGTAACATTGCAACCTTTCACCTATATTTTTCACTACATTACATACATAACGGTTCTTAGGGACTGACCTTTTACCTAGATACGACACTGCATTCAGAACGCGGGTTTCCCCCTAGTTCGAATCGCATACATTATGCAGGAGTCTTCTTGGAAGCACAGCAGGACTAACATCTCCTGTATAATATCTCAGTATAAAGTTCAGGCCCAATGTCATCCTTTAGGCCGACACAGTAACACAGCAAGGTAGGACCCCTGGGGAGACCTATGGGTATATATACATCACATCTTGCTTAGAAGGACAGAGGAGACCGAGACTTCCCGGCTGACACACTGACCAGAGACGCTGAGGTTCCTGCATGCAGACACTCCAGCTCGCAGTGGTCTAACATCCCTCGCGGGTGTCCAACTCGAGACCAGGACAAAATCCCATATTCTCTCATTCTCAGGTAATGGGGTTGACTAGATCCTAAAGGGATTCTTGGCATAACACCTACACAGATGCTGGGTACATTTAGGTACATCTAGTTAGGAAGGCATTGTAGGAGTACGCACTTTTATCATGGGTTTTATGTACCTGTATATATTCATGATTTCTGCAAGATGGTAGAACTTTACCATCCCTTTACTTTCGTAGTACTTCTAATCATATCTCTGCTACTGTCTAGTGGTTGTTGCAGCTCATCTATTCTACACTAGAATAACAACTGTTCAATAAACACTTATTGAAAACGCCCAGCCTGTTTATTCTGTGCATCTCTCCGAGACAAACTAAGTGAGCACGAGTGACTGAGCGAAAGGTAGTATATTATTTCCACGATTCTGAGGGATCAGGGTGGTCATGTTCTGAGGTTGCCAGAATCTATTCGCTCCTTGGTAAGAGGAGATTATAGTGGCACTGTGAGCAAGCGGATACAGATAGGCTAACGTATCCAGTGGGGGTGTACGGAGTCAGTCTGCCACCAATCCCACAGTTTATGTTATCCAAACGCGCAGATCCTGTATAGGTTATATAGGAACTACACGACAGTGCATTGCGGTGGAGTAAGTTAAAATTAGCTAAGGTAACTTTAACTGCTGAATTTCTATGGTTTTGAACGAGTGAAATCTGAGCCCAACTAGAACGTCCCTGTAGCCTTTGTTTTTTTCAGTGAATTTCTACATTTTTTACATTTTTATTTCCCAACTGTAACCTGTAAACTTTGACAATGGGTGTGAGTGGCTGTATAGGTCGGTGAGTGGGTGTATGAGTGGCTGTATGGGTCTGTGAGTCGGTGTGTGAGTGCCTGTGTTGGTGTGCGAGTGCCTGTGTGGGTGAGTGAATGTGTGAGTACCTGTGGGTCTTTGAGTGGGTGTGTGAGTGCCTGTGTGGGCTGTGACTTGGTTTGTGAGTAGCGCTGTGGGTTTGTGAGTGGGTGTATGTCTGACTGGGTATGTGTCTAAGTGGGTGTGTGAGTGGCATAATGGATTTTGGGCATTTACATACTTATGGTATTTAACAGGGTGAACCATGGACTCTACTCTCATCAGGAGATGAAAAGAAAGAAACCACTTGTCACAGTCACTACAGATCAGATTGCGCTACATTAGATCAATGATGCATTCATCTCCATTCAGGATTTCAGATTATTTTTCAAAGTGGAATACGAGAGGAAACCCATTTAATTTGCCTTCTCCAAGCCCAAGAAGTTATGAACGTTTGTATTTTACTGACGTAGAGCTTCAACTGGGGCACCTGCTATGTTTACATTTGTAAGTGCTTCCCGTTGAGGTTTAATTTCTGTGAAATGTGCACCTAGGCCAGACTGGAACCTCATTTTTTCCCCAGAAGAGTCTTCAGTTTTGTTGAAAGAGTCTACCCAACTGGAGTACTTTCATCTGGTTAATTAGTAAGTGCTACCTCGTTGGATAAATGTCTTGTGCATATTCTGTACTACAGCTAAGTAAAGGACCACAAGGTAATGTTTCCAGTGACATTGTGTGCATGTGATTTCGGCAATGTGATTGTTCCTTGAGCGTCTTCATCCACAAATCTGTGATAACGTGAATCCTCGTCAAGAGAAGACGATCAGACTATAAGGATGTGAATCTCCACCAAACAGGGGTACTTCCTCTTAATTAAATGAAGTAAGTGCTTCTTTGTTTGGTGGATATGTCCCTGTATTCCTCTGCTCTAAAAACGAGTCACTGAAATTGGCTGGAAACGCACTTGGGGGCCTTTTGTTAAGCTGCAAATCAACATGGAAGAAGGCGGGGGGACCTTTGCTTACTAATAAGGAAAGCAAGCCCCATCCCCGGGCCGTTTTCGGCACGAGGCCCTATCCCAAGGGTCCTGGCCACGTCTCACTGAGTGCCCTGGAGCCCCCATTGTGCTATGGAACCAGGGAGGGGGGGGGGGGGGGAAGATCCTCAAGCCCCACACAGACCCAGCCAGTTCGCAGTCTCTTGCGCAAGCCGGCACAGCTCTTGCACACAGGGAGCTGAAAGAAATGCAGCTCCCTACGTGAGGACAATCCTTTCCTCTTTTCCCTGCCAGCATGTCGGCGGGCAGGGAAAGAGATGAAAACTCCGCTTCCAGCAAGTGGGAGCTTTTTGAATGACTCCCGCTTGCTGGAAGCAGAGTTAATATTTGCTTTCGCTTGTTGGGAGCTGCCAGCTCCCACCAAGCAAAAGCAAACAGCTATCGCCCAAGGGTGTGCACCTCGGGAGATAGCAGGAGCCGACCCTGGGGGGGTGGCAGTCCCCAGGGCCATATATGGCTCCAGGAGGGGGGCTGCGCGCCCCCCTCCTTTGTTCAGCTCGGGCTGGCCCCAAGGAGGTGGTGTTCCCAGGGCTGTATATGGCCCGAGAGAGGGGCCGCATGCCCCCCAGGTTTTAAAGTGATCTGGCCACAGGGAAGTTGTGGTCTCTGGGGTTTCTAGGAAGCCTAGGAGGGGAGTCCGCGCAGCCCCTCTCCTTTTATAAAAATGAAGCCCCGGGAATGTGGTGGTCAACAGGACTCCCATGCGCACCCCTCTTTTAAAAATAAAAAAAAAATGCCTCTAGGATCTGGTCCACCTGGGGGCTCTTTTCAAAACAAGTGCCGGAGTTGCGGATCTATCACGATTTTCGGTGAAAAACAAAAAAAATGTTTGCCCTGCGGGGTTCCTGTGGGACCCCAGGACCAAGGCTAAGGGGTCAAGATGTTCCTACCCTGCCCCATTCTCTTTTTTGATCTTTTTGTTTGGGACTCGGCTGAAGCAGAGTCCCCAAGATGGCTGCAACAAAAGAGTTATACTGTTCCTATGGAGCGAGAGACAATACACAGGGGAATCTTAACCTACTGATCTAGTAGAATCAGAGTAAGGAATCCATTATGTTGGATTATAATGCCCTCACACACCCTGACGGGTGTCATGCTTCATCATTGGGCGGCTCCTCGTCGGGTCGGCGGTGCAATACCCGACGGGCTCCCTATAATAGGGGCACTTTATCGGAGATCTTTTTCCAAGCGCCGTCAGGTGAAGTGCGGGTGGGGGGGCCTCATATGTGTAGATGTGTGTGCATGGTGATAGTGAATGTAAAATAGAGTAGGGGTACCTATGAAAACAACTTTAATCAGGGGTCTCCTACCCTAAATAAAAAACAAAAACTAAGGCGTAAAGCTGAGATTGTATCTCAGTAAATGACGCTCTTATGAGTGATCGGTCAACATGTTTCTCGCCAAAAATGAGTATTCAACAGGCGATTCGTCAGGACCAGGAAACTAACTATCTACAACTAAAAATCAATTGAAGTTGTGGCAACATACTCACAACAACCATACGGCTAAAGAGGTTGAGTACCTGGTTGTGCAGGAACTTCCTAAGAGGAGAGAATGCATAACAAGAATCAATATAATGTGATAATGACTGACTTCTCAACAAGGAGTCTGTGTTAAACTGTCTCTCGGTACATTAAAATGAGCATGAATCATTAAAACGCTGTGAAACCATTACATGTCACGGTGTCAAACGGTAAAAACATCAGGTGAACAAGCATCGAATTACACCCAATGTGACACACGTGAAGGTAACAGAACGAGCAGAAATGAGGGTCTTACCCGCAAAAATGAACTGACCAGGCATCACAGTACCCGGTAGGTAGTACACATGAGGGGTTCCTCATGTACTGAAAACCAGCATGGAGAAGGAAGAAGAAGAAGAAACAACTAGCATGTCAACAAGGTATAAAATTAAATAAAATAAACAATGGCACACTCGCTCGTGTACACACATGACCTCCTGAGACCTGTCAAGTATAGTGATGAAACGACATCAGCTATCAATGTAGCGGTACGTGTGGGTCCACAACCTAAGAATATATATATTACATTAAAGTGCGAAATATGCACCTCAATGGGAGTGGTGATTTACCAAGTGCGTACTAACCGTTAATATGACTGCACTGTCACCCTCGTTAGCGTGCCTCCGATGAGGATCAGCGATACAGCGTGAAAGTAAATTCTATCTGTTGTGTTAAGGCGCCGAAGAAAACAGTATCGGCCTAACTAAACTCGTTAACTATCATGCTAAAGTGACCCCTACATCCTTAGAGTGTCACTGAAAGTACTCACATTGGTGCCGTTCGCACGAGGGCTGCAGACCTACCCACTCCTACCAGGTCCGGGTGGTAGAGTGGTGTAGGTCTATGTGTTTTTTAAAGTCTCTCCTCGTTTCCGGAAGGCAGGAAGTGAATGTAGCAAGTATGAATGCATCGAATGCTAACCTCATTGGTGGCCATATTGGAAAGAGGTAATTCGTGATGGAGATATGGATGACTATGGCAGACATCTTAGAACAGTTTCAAATAGATGTAAGACTGAAAAGAGCCAACACTAGGGGATGTGGATCTGTCGTAAATATATGGACAAATTACTTGGTTACGGGAGGAGGAAAATAATAGAAACAAGTATAGCAAGCGTTTAACAAAATGAATCGCCTACTTAGAGCATGGTAAAACAGGGAGAGAAGGGGATGACTACGGCAGACATCTTGGAATGGTGTCAAGGACAATTCAGAGTGCACGTGTAGGAGGTGTGTCATGCGATATAGTGCGGGGATAACACATCCTATTAGATGGAAAAGGTGCATAAGTTAAAACATGGAATAGTGTAATATGACTACCGTATGTAAGCTGGTACAGGATCAAGGGACCTCAGTATGTAAGCCTGGTCGTCAGACCAAAAATGTATATATGAGCCAAGACCTAAGTCTCAAATACGAAACCAACATGAATCTCATGTATTCTATGAAAAATACTGAAGTCTGTATAAAAATAATAATAAAGTCTATATTAAAATGAACATTGAAAAACCCTTTGTAAAGAGCAGGAGGGTATTTGAAAAATCATATCCTCAATGTGTTCCAAGGTATGTCATCGTTCAAACCCTGAGTGTGTAAGGACAAGCGATGTATCCATCTCTGTTCTTTCAAAAGAGGGCATGCTTATTAATCCTTGTGAATGTTTCTAACACCAGCCATTTAAGTGCATCAGGTGAGTGGTCTTTCTCTAGAAAGTGGGAACACATTTTCGTGTTGGATTTGTGACATCGAATGTTGCTCCGGTGTTCGGCAACACGGGTTTTGATGGTGCGTGTAGTCATCCCTATGTATTGCAAATTGCAGGGACAGGTCAGCAGGTAGATGCAATTAGATGTGTTGCAGTTAGTATGGGACCGTAATTCCCACGTAAAGCCATTTGAAAAAGTGATAGATTTGCATATGGTGGTGAAAGCACATGCTGTACAAGACCCACAGGGATAGTGGCCCTTAACCGGAGGTAAATCCCATAGGGTTCTTTGGACAGTTACTGCAACTGTCTTGGGTCTGGTGTTGATTAGCATGTCTCTCAAATTACGTGAGCGCTTAAAAGCAAAGCGCGGTAAATCCAATGTCATATCACCAGTGTTAAGTATACCCCAATGTTTCTTGATTACTTTGCTTAGTCTGTTCGACCCGGGTGTGAAGGTGGTCACACACGTGATGGTATCACTAGGGATCTTAGTTCTCTGTTCTAAGAGTGCTTCCCTGTTGTTGTTTCTGGCTCTTTTTCTACTCAGGGCAATACTTCTTGGAGGATAATCTCGTGCCACCAATTTGTTGGCCAATATTTCTGATTCTTTTTGTAGTCAGTAATTTCACTGCAATTACGTCTCACCCTTAGAAATTGTCCAAAGGGGAGGTTTTCTTTCAAGGACAAAGGATGGTGACTACTATACAGCAGCAGGCTATTGCGGTCAGTTGCTTTTCTGTACATAGTAGTAGATAAGCTGCCCTGTGTAAGTTTGATCGTGAGATCCAAGAATGGTATCTGTTCCTGTGAGATGGTACTGGTGAATCTCAGATATGGATTCAATGTGTTGATCCATACACAGAACTGTTCACAAGATGTCAAATCACCTTTCCAGAAGACCAAAATGTCATCTATGAACCTCTTCCATAGGCAGATATTGGATCGGTATGGATTTGAATCGTGGAGGATCAGTGTACCCTCAAAGGATGCCATATAAAGACATGCTAAACTGGGAGCAAAGGTACTCCCCATGGAAGTACCTTGCTTTTGATGGTAAAGTTGCCCTTTGAATTCAAAAAGTTTTCAGTCAATGCCAACGACGCACATTCAAGGACAAAACTAGATGGTGTGCTAGAGTCCCAAGGTGTCAAATTGAATGCCTCCTCAATCACATCTAGAGTCGCTCTCTGTGGGATGTTGGTGTAGAGTGCCTCTACATCTAGGGTGATGAGGAGATCAATATCGCCTGTGTGTTGAAACTCAGAAATCAGGCGTAGTACGTCAGAAGTGTCCTGTATGTAGGATGGTATTTGTCTCACTAACGGTTGTAGAAAATGATCACAAAATTGTGATAGAGGTTCAAGTATGGAATCTATTCCGGAAACAATAGGGCGTCCAGGTACTGGTGTGACTCCCTTGTGTATTTTAGGTAAAATATAGAAGTAGGGTATCCTAGGTTCTTTCTTCATGAGGAAGTCAGCCTCCTTCCTACTTATCCAGCCATGGGTCTCTGCCTCAAAAATCAGTGCGGATATGGTTGTATTGAGGCGTGTCACTGGATTGGTGGTGATGGGGTGTAATACCGCCGATCACTCAGTTGTCTGAGACATTCGGTGTCATAGTCAGTGGTTGCCATGATGACTGTAGCCCCGCCTTTGTCAGCCGGTTTGATAGTGATATTAATGTCATTGGACAGGGCAGAAATCGCAACTAACTCTTCGTCGGTGATGTTACAGTTGCGTCTCGAGTAAGACTCCTTTGAAGGTCCTTCAGGACAGCCTGTTCAAAGGTAATAACCTCATTAGGTACCATACCAGTATGGGGAGTAAAAGTTGCAGGATTATGTAGACCAGAGTCACAGATTTCCTGTGGGGGGGTACCATGAAAGAAGGCTCTAAGGCGAACTTTACGGAAAACGCTGAAGTTCGCACTGTTCTTTAAATCTGTCTACCCTAGGGGTAGGGACAAAACCTAGTCCCTTTTGTAGGACCCTGTGTTCAATCTCCGTCAAAGATTTGGGAGACAGATTAACAATCAGGTTTTCTTCTTGGTAACACTCCGGGTTTCCACTACTCGTTCTTGTGGTTCCTCCCAGTGTACCCTCTTGTCTTGCTGATTGTTTCTTCTTCGCTCGCGCCTCTGCCCCAACCTCTGCCTAAAAAGGTTGGCTCAGGCCTCCAGGGACAAAGGTTTGTGGGCCAGGTATGCCAAAAGATTGTGGGCCCTGAGGGAACATGGGGTATTGCCAATACGGTGGACCCTGATAATGGGGTATGGGATATCCCTGAAAACCCTGGCGGCCCCTTCTCCTTGGGTAGTTATAGTTGCCGTTCTCTGTGCTCGAGTCACTGTTACTAGACGAGCCCCTCCTAGAGGAATTAGAACTGGCGTCTGAGTCTGGGGGAACAAAATCCTGTTTCAAATAGGGATAGACTTTTTCTTTGTCAAATCTACGGATGTCTTTCTGTAGTTTGACTACTTTCTGTTTCATGAGGTATTCCTTATGTTCCATGATCTCATTGTTGAGTTCTGTAAGTTTCGTCTTGAAACTGGTCTGTGAGCTGGCACTTTTCAAAGTGCTTTCTGCTACCTGAATTCTTGATAAAAGTTCATCAGCCAGTCTTTTAGCTGTGTTAATTATCAGTATCAATAAATCTCGTGTGCACTTCCATGAAACTTGTGACCATTCTATTTTGAATGTGTCATCCTCAAGGAAGATGCGTGGAAAATTCTTGATAAGTAAACCATTGGGTGCTACATTGGCCCTCAGATATTCTGTCATGAGTGCCCCATGTAGGGTGATCCTGACCCATTCTCTTTTCATGGACGTCAGGGACAGCCAGTCATCCGACTGGCTCCTGAAGCTGCACCTCCTTCTACTCCCAGGATGGAGGGTGCCCTCAATATCTCTGCTGCTATTTCTTCTCCATAGCTCAACCCTTGTCCTTCCATAATGAAAGAGACAGGTGTGCTGGAGAAAAGATGGAGAAAAATGGAAATGCTCAAAGGGATACTTGGCTAGACTATAGCCGTGAAAGATGTGGATGTGATTATGGAAGGGGGACAGCGCAAGGTTTACCCACCTAAGAAAAGTCCCACGGGGTTAGCCGTGCAGAAACCAGTCAACAAAGGAGGGACTATGGGCTTTTTGAATAGGTCCAGTATAAAAGCCCAAGTATTATGTTTGCAACAAAAGAGTTATACTGTTCCTATGGAGCGAGAGACAATACACAGGGAATCTTAACCGACTGATCTAGTAGAATCAGAGTAAGGAATCCATTATGTTGGATTATAATGCCCTCACACACCCTGACGGGTGTCATGCTTCATCATTGGGCGGCTCCTCGTCGGGTCGGCGGTGCAATACCCGACGGGCTCCCTATAATAGGACGAATCGCCTGTTGAATACTCATTTTTGGCGAGAAACATGTTGACCGATCACTCATAAGAGCGTCATTTACTGAGATACAATCTCAGCTTTACGCCTTAGTTTTTGTTTTTTATTTAGGGTAGGAGACCCCTGATTAAAGTTGTTTTCATAGGTACCCCTACTCTATTTTACATTCACTATCACCATGCACACACATCTACACATATGAGGCCCCCCACCCGCACTTCACCTGACGGCGCTTGGAAAAAGATCTCCGATAAAGTGCCCCTATTATAGGGAGCCCGTCGGGTATTGCACCGCCGACCCGACGAGGAGCCGCCCAATGATGAAGCATGACACCCGTCAGGGTGTGTGAGGGCATTATAATCCAACATAATGGATTCCTTACTCTGATTCTACTAGATCAGTCGGTTAAGATTCCCTGTGTATTGTCTCTCGCTCCATAGGAACAGTATAACTCTTTTGTTGCAAACATAATACTTGGGCTTTTATACTGGACCTATTCAAAAAGCCCATAGTCCCTCCTTTGTTGACTGCTCCCCAAGATGGCTACCAACACTTCACCCAGAAAGTTTCAACACAGGGGCTGTCGGATCCTCGGAGGACCAGCGTCCCTAGATATACAAGTTTGGATTTCTTTTACTATCTCAAAAACTACAGAATGGATTTACACCAAACAACAAAAAGCATGATCTGCGAACCAAAAGCTACCTTTCTGCCAAATTTGGTGTAATTCCGTCCAGTGGTTCAGGCGTGTCTAAAGAATCTATGGGAATTAATGTGGGAAATGCACTTTTTTTGACCCTCCCCCTTTTTTTCTCAGCTCCTGCTAGACTGATCACTCTGAAACTTTCCATGCACAACTAGAATCATAGGAGCACTTTTTTGGGGAAGATTTCGTGAAGATTCGTCAAACGGCACCAAAGATAAAGGCAAGTCAAAAAACGCTTTTCCTATGAAAACATGGTCATAACTATAACTAGCTGGCGACCGCCACCAGTAGAAGTATATACATACATATACATACATACATATATATCAAATTGCCCTGGAGCTTTCACAGGACGCACTCGACAGCCAGCCTGCCTTGCAGCCTTTTCTGACAACTCGCATTCCCTTTCAAGTGTAATTCTTTTGCCGACGCGTATTAAGACTTTCGTCCCTTCTTCAAAGGCAGCTTCATTACAGGTGATTTACGAATTGCTCCCATTTATTCAAATTAATGCATGTTTCCAATTGGTTCTTAACCCTCAGTGGGCTGCGCTTGGTTCAGAGCAATGGCATAGTGCATCATGGAACTGATAGTCCGAAATGGGAGCCACATTACTTTTCCCTAAATAGGTTCCGTACTCCCAAAATAAAAGCAATTGTTTCCTTAGTAGGAGCCTGAAGGGATAGCGAGTTCATTATGTCTGGCTCGCTGCGCTGCATCGGTTCAAACAGTTTACAACCACAGCCTCTTTATGTCCAAAGATGGTGCAGTCCTGTCACGACGGGGCCGCCGTGATATTTATTTTGCAAACAAATTGCCCAGGAGCTTTCACAGGACGTACTCGACAGCCAGCCTGCCTTACTAAAGGGAGAGGATTGCTCTAAATTAGGACTACAAGTCCCGACATGCATTACAATGAGACGCACTAGCGCGGCCCACTGGGTAAGCATGCAGTTAATAAGGAAATCAGAGCCATCTGCGCATCATACAAGAGTTGCCTATGAATAAGAGGCTGAAGCCTCGAAACGCGTTAGGCTGGAACATGAACTCGGAACGCTAATGCTGGTTTTCCATTAAAATTAACCGGAAGGTTTCATCAGCAGTCAAGTGCGACCTCAATCGAATGGGCACTTTGGATTAAAATATATATATATATTTTCGAAGGCGTCAGCCGAAACGCGGTCATTTTATTTTTAATTGTTTTTGTACCATAAATATTTAGTGTTCACATAATAAAATGATAATTTGCAGCACAAAAGCTGCTGGATGGAGAGAATTTATGCTGTGCCGTTGGTCGGGAGGAGAACGCACTGAAAAAGTATAAATATATATATGTGTTAACGTGTCTTTATAGTTAGATCTGGTATGGTAATAAAACCAGACTTTAGATTTTGAAATCGTAAAAAATGCACTACCAAAAATTAAAAAAAATAAAAAATTAAAGTTGAAGCTGACGATATAGTTAGGAGAAAATGTCAGGTAAAATATACCATTTTAAACAAACAAAAAAAAACAAAAAAAAAACACTGCATTGAGCTTACTAGAACTTGCGCCCTCACCATGCCCAATGCTGTCATCAATGATGTCTTTAGAAATGTTGTTGTCAGTGATGTTACCAATGATGTCGCTGAACATGTCATGAGGGATGGAATCTGTGAGGTCATAAGCGGAGCATTGTAGAAGCACAAATTCTAGTAAAATCTTATTACGAGCAGCCCCCCCCCCCCTGGACTGGCTGTCAACCCCCCATTCCCCACAGACACCTACCCCCATCATTTGTTTTCTGCAATATATTTTCCGGGTCCCTCTGGATTTCCTTTGCAGTAAAATTTTAGTCCAAGGGCGTCCCTCTGCCCTTCCCCCTAACACACAAGGAGTCACGGTATCCCTACCCTGCCCCCATATAGGATATTTTTCTTTAAAAAACACCAACCAAATCCCAGGGTCTTGTGATCGCGGTCGCAACATTTCTTCTGATTTTGTGGCCTGCATATCAGAATCTTCGTTCAGCGCAACTCCAGAGGGACCAACTGTCAATAGATCGCTAGTTTTAAATTTCAATTTTTCCAAAACTACTTAACAGATTTACAAAAATAAAGCACAATTTCTGGATAAATATCTAGCTTTCTGCCAAGTTTGGTGTAGCTCTGTTCACCTGTTCTTTCTGTATTGTCGTACTATGTTCTCTACAAAATTTGCATGGGGAAATTAGTTTTGAGCCCCACACCCTCTTATTTTCAGCCCCCGATTCATGAACCACCCCTAAAATTTCCAGGAAGGAGCAGAGGCAGCTGAATGTTTTTTGGGAAAGTTTTGTGAAGATTTGTCAAATGGTGCCAAAGTTAGCAGCAAGACAAACAAGCATTGGGTTTCGCCTATGTGATTAATAATAAGCGTTTTTTTGTTATAAGTTGTAGCTTGCTGAGAAGTTGTACAACAAAAGTATTAGAAAGCCTGTTAAAGTGTTAGGACTTATGTACAAAAAGGCAATATATTGTACTGTTACTAGTGGTATAGTGCGGGTTTTTAATAGCAGAATTTTGAAAAAGGTAATGAGAGGGAAATAGAATTAATTGATGTAATAGCAATATTATGTGTTTAGAGGAGTTCCGACAACTTTTGGGCCCAGTGCCGCTGCACCATTCAAATCATGACCCTATTGCTTGTAAGGTAACTGCATTGTGACTGCCTGTTTAGTAGGAAATTATTGCAATATTTGGATTTTAGTGGGGTTCCTAGAGCTTTGGGCCCCGGTGTCACTGCACCTGCTGCACCACTGAAATCAGGACCCTAGTGCCTGCACTTGTGACTGCCTGTTTAGCAGTAATATGTGGCAATATTCTGCATTTAGCGGGGTACCTAGAGCTTTTGGCCCCGGTGCCACTCCACCTGCTGCACTATTCAATCATGACCCTATTGCCTGCTAGATCAATGCACTTGTGACGGTCTTGTTTAGTAGTAACATTTTGCAATAATCTGGGTTTAGTGGGGTCCCTAGCAGTGTTCCCTGTAGGATTTATCTTTCCCCAGTGCTCAGACACTAGTGCTAAACGTGCATGTCATTGGCAGGTCACTACCTGCATCACGCAGTTTGTGAAACCGTCCATCGGCGCTGTGTTTAGAAACCAAGCAGCAGCAGCAAAAACACGGGCACTCACTTTGCAGTGAGCAGCAGCAGTTTAATAAGGAGGACCGTGGAGTGAAGCAGTTCACCGTGGAAGGGGACACCATGCCATTGTAAAGATTAGTTTTCTCCTTCCACGACGCTTCGGATTCTAGCAGGGTCACAGAGTTCAGATCAGTTGGCTCCTACACATGCTGCTTGCCCTGTTATTATCGAGGTTGTGGGCACATTCTGCAGGAGAGATTGTTTTACTATTAATCACAGTTTATCAGCAAATACTCGCTGTCCCTGCTATTTTACAGAACTCTGGATCATTTCATTTAGGAACAGAATTATGCGTACACAGCCCCATATTGATCACAAGCCTTGGAATTCAAATGGTCTATGTTTTCCTTGAGTTGTTTCACATTACTTTTCTGTCTGTTTACTTAAACTATTGGCTAGGGATTATTAACGCAGTTCGGGAACATATTTAAATGCGCTTCCCCCTTATATTTTTTCTCATATTTCTAGGGCTGCCATAATGATTCTTGACTAATAGTTAAAGCAAACAGACAGAAAGCTCATGCTACAATTGATCAGAGACAGTGTGATGGCTGAGAGCACTGTACTGAAGAGAGCAGCTCGGTCAGTCCCTGCTGAGGGCATCTAAGTGCAGGAGCAGTCCATCCAACGGGTCAGTGTTGGATGCTGCAGCAACAGGTAGTCTCCGTCGTTGGGCAGAGAGAACCATCAGGCTGATTCTAGGGCAATGCTTTTGAAGTTTTGCATAATTTTTGTTCAGTTATACTTGTGCCACATTTACTGAGCAGGGCTATGTTGATGCATGCATTTATCACATAACTTTATTTCTTATCAGCTACAATAAACTTGGGGCAGTAGATAATCCAGGCATATACAGATTCCCATATATCAAATAACTAGTCAACCGCAAAATATACCTGTGCGTTTAAGCGCTCTGAGAAATGCAATACTTTATTTTACAATTATGTCCAGCAGCCATTGCTTTTATGTTGCACGGCTACGTTATGCATACTTTTCTTTCTTAAAAATGTTTTTTTGCTAAGTTACCCATTCTCTAGATTCCACCTAGAACTTAATTCATGCTGTGCCCTGTAATTATCACTTTACTTAGATGGTACCCTTTCTAACTATCTCACCCCGCACTCTACACTTTGAAGTGACATTAGGTTTTCAAATAACGCTATATAAATACGCTCCAGTTTACCCTCCATTATTTAAGTTCCCATGGATCATTTACGCCTCCGTTACAGAGGCAGGGCACATTTGTAAGATGTAGCAGCTTTCATAATGTCCTCCACCCTTTCTGCCTTGAGAGGCTCTTGGGTGCATTACTACAGTAAAATTTCATAATGGTTCAACCTTCTGATTCCTGTTTTCTCTAACTGGGGTGTAGGTGCTGCTTAACAGGTCATGTCCTATGGGTGTGCCAATACATCACAAAACTGCCTTAATACTTTATTAAATGGAGCAGTGTTTGTAAAAATATCCCTTTTTAGGGTCGAGCATGCGCTAGCTTGCGTGGCACTCTTCTTTACAGCCTCGTAATTCATCAAGGCAGGCCTAACATCATTTCTGTTCCTCTCTGTGGAGCAGGGACCCAGCACTGATTGAGTCAACTTAATCAGTGCCAGTCTGCTGCTCCCAACGTGATTGAGGTACTATTTTGTTCTTTTCAACATTTAGTGCACTGCAAACAGAAGGCGCATGACTGGCAAAAACGTGCCCAGCAGGGCAAACAAAATTGCAAAGATATATTTTCTATAGTTAACTTTCTTTTATTTTGCCATGTTTTCTTTTCTCACTTTGCACTCATGTTTTCTTTTGTTTTTGCTTGTGGGCGCTGTTCTCATAAGATGAGGATTCTGTTATTGCAAAGCGCCATTGTTTCTTTTTTATGTGTAATTTCTGAAATGATGCTTTAATACATAATTGTGCAGTACACCCCAACCCGCCCCGCTCCAATCCAAACCAATCCGCCCACTCCACTCCACCCCAATCCACCCCTCCATACCACCCTACTCTATTCCAATCCACCCCACCCCACCCCTCTCCAATTCACCTCACCTGATTTCAACACACCCCACTCCAATACAATCAACTCCATCCATTCTACCTACTCCAATCCATCCCACTCAATCCAACCCACTCTACCCCAATCCAATCCACCCCAATATACTCCAATCCTATTCACCCCACTACCTCAATCCACTCCAGCCCACTCCACCCTATTCCAATCCACTCTACAACACTGCACTCAACGACACTCTTTGCCACTGGACCACTGAACTCTACTCCCTTCTACGACACTCTACTCCCCCCTACTCCAACAAACCCAGTCTACAATACTCTACTCCCCCCCCCATGCCACTCAAGGACACTCCACACCATTAACATTTAGCAATGCTGAACTGCAGCCACACTGGTGTACACCATTGCAAAATACATTGCCAAAGTCAATAACTCTTGTATAGGCGAGAACTATTGGCTTTGCCAATGCTTGTTTGCTTGAGTTGTAAAACAGACGTTTAGAGTGGTAAATGCTACTGGTTTTGGTAGGTTCACGCTGCATTTGCATAAATGGTCATTTCCTTGCTGCTCAGGCCCAGACAACTTACACTGCCGCACACAGTGGAAGAAAATTAGGGGGAACATTGGTCCCTAGAGCTTTTGGCCCCAGTGTCACTGCACCACCTAGACTGATTCAAAACAAGTCCCTTTTAACTACAAGGTAACTGCAATTATGACTGCCTGTTTAGGAATAAAATATAGCAATATTAGGTGTTTAGTGGGGTGCCTGGAGCTTTTGGTCACGGTGCCACAGCACCTGCTGCACTACTGAAATCATGACGTTTGTGCTTGCTAGATAACTGCACTTATGACAGCATGTTTAGTTTTAAAATATAGCAAAATTAGGTGTTTAGAGGAGTTCGGACAACTTTTGGGCCCGGTGCCACTGCACTTGCTGCACCATTCAATTCAAGTCCCTTTTAACTGCAAGGTAACTGCACTTGTGACTGCTAAGTAGTAAAATATAGCACTATCTGGTGTTTAGAAACGTTAGGACTACTTTGGTCCAGTTGCCACTGCACCTGCTGCACCATTCAAATCATAACCCTGTTGTCTGCAGGGTAACTGCACTTGTGGCTGCCTGTTTAGTAGTAAAATATAGCATAGCTCTTGTATATCAACTATGTTTTTAACATGCAATGTTTATTGCAACATTTAGAATTTGATCATAATGAACAAATACATTAAGTTGAAAAAAATCCTGCATGCATAATTAAATTGTAACAGCAGTCTGATCTTTCTTTTCCAAATGATATGCAAACCTGTGCGAGAATATTAAAATATTGTCTCTTAATGCATGTGGTCTGAAAAAGTCCGGAGGAAAACCTATTGTGTCCCTTTCTCACTGCCGTGCTCAGATATCAGGCAAATCCTTTTGCTGGCATGGGGTAGAGCGGGTCATGCTCCCCAATTAAATCCACAGAAATATTCTCCAAAAGTGGGAGCCCCCAACCCTGCAGGGCGGTTACGGCTGGAACAGGAATGGAGCAACCCGTTGAAATTCAATAAAACAGAAGCGCTGAACCCAGTTTCAGAAACATGTTGTTGATTTAATTATTAATAAGCGGACATTGAAAAATAATTGCAGTACTATGGACGCAATCATGCCGTATAGAAATCTGTACTGCAATTCTGAAGGAATGTTTGATTACATCAATGAGGCATTATGGTATAAGAAGGATACTGACATCACTTTGATTCACATGACAGCAGGACAAATAAAAGAGCATGTAGTTATCTTACCTGCAAACCTCTCACCTGTGAACAACGCTAGCTGGAAAGCCGAAACGCGTAAGGAGTACAAGAACGAGAGCGCGCTGCTCTAATGCAGGTTGTTCCTGAAACTGGGCTCGGCGCTTCTGTTGTTTTATTGAATTTCAACAGGTTGCTCCATTCCCGTTCGAGCCGTAGCCGCCCTGCAGGGTTGGGGGCTCCCACTATTGCAGAATATTTCTGTGGATATATTCCACATACATACACACATTCATACACATTACACATACATAGTTTTAGACCAGACAGCTTTAGGGTGGTCCCCCCCCCCTAACATTTTGCCTACCTCCTCCATTTTTCTGATATCGTTTTTGCTAGCTTTAGGACTCTAGCACTGGTTAGCAGGGGTAAAGTGCACAGAGCGCTTGTGCTCTCTCCTCTAAACATAGTAATATTGGCTCATACACAATTGGCATATTTAATTCACTTATTTGTCACTAGTAAAGAGCACATGTTCCCAGGACCTGTAAATTAAATGCCACTAGTGGGCATGCAGCACTCAATGTGCCACCCACTAAGTAGCCCTCTAACTATGGCTCAGGCCTACCAATGCAGAGCTTGTATGTGCAGTTTACACCATCATTTCGACCTGGAAAGAAACCTCTTGCCAGGCCTAAACCTTCCCTTTTGTGCAAATAAGTCACCCCTATGGTAGGCCCTGGATAACGCAGAGGTCAGGGTGCAATGCATTTAAAAGGCAGGACATGTACTTTTCAGTTTTACTGGCCCTGGTAGAAAAAAACTCCCAAATTCGTTTTTTCTCTACTACAAGGCCTGTCTCTCCCATAGGATAATATTGGGATTACTTTATTACGTCTTTTCAGTGTAATTCCCAATTGTGAAGAGATACGACTTTTCAAGCTTGGTGTCTCTGAACTCACAATTTAAAATCACAACTCAGAGTAGTTGGATTTTAAGTCCTTTTTTAGAAAGTTGCCATTTTCTTACTTTAGCCATTCCGTGCCTGCCTGCCTCTGAATACACATTTGGGATGGGTGACAGCCGGGCTATGTGCATTCCTTCCCTCTAAACAGCCACACACAAAGTGAGCTTAGGTGTGACTGATGGGCCACCTAAATCCTGATGGGCCATCCTAGGCATGATGGGAGGGAGGAGCTTGGCACAGCCTCACACTTACACCTGGCTAGGCTGTGTCCTGTCTCCACACAAAGGGCTGCATACCCCCCTGTAGCGAGTCTGGAGCCAGGGCAGGAAGGGAGGACCTCTGCACTTCAAAGACCTTTCTCTAAAGTCTCCCCCAGTTAAAAGGCACAACTGGCTGTAAGTACTGGACCTCTGACACCACCACTTCAGTATACTTCTGGACCTGTGAAGACTGCCAGGAAGAACTGCTGTGCTACTTAAGGACTACTGCTTTACAGGACTCCTGCCTTGCTGTGCTGCCCTCCTGCCTGCTGTTCCCCTGCCTGGGTGAGAAAGACTGGACCTGCATCACCTGAACCCAGATTGACTCCAAGGACTTGCTAGCTAGCCTACTAATTTTAGTCTCAGGGACATAAAAGACTTCCAACTTACCTGCATCTGCACTTGGACTCTGCCATCTGTGAGACTTCCCTGTCAAGTGGTGTCACCCTAGTCCTGGACCTTAGGAAGTGAGGCCTAAGGTGCTTCTTCAGCCAACCCACACATCTTCAGCGCAACCGGTGCATCTTTGCCGTTGCGGGAATAAGAACTGGTGCATTTGCGCCTTTGCATGGATCAAAACTGGTGCATCCTTGTCGTTGCGTGGAGCGGACCCAGTGCATCATCTTCGGAACCAGCGCATCGCCCTTGGAGTCCACACATCCTCTATTACAAGAGCAGAACTAACGCATTGCATTCGGGATCAGCGCATCGTCCTCGGAACCAACACATTGCCACCTTTGCGTGGGGAAAACCGGTGCATCTCCCTCTGTTGCGTGATCGGAACCGATGCATAGCGTCGGTTGCACCCCAAATCTTCCGCGACGTAAACCAGGATCAATGGTTTTTTTTCTCAGCAGGCCCAAGTAGATCCCTGTATCTGGCACGGGGTCCATCGTGGTCGGCCTAAACTTTTGACTTTGCCCCACTTCAGCACAACCAGATATACCACATGGCCCTTTTTGCAGAGTTATCCCCAAACATTTTGCCTTCTTCCTCCTATCTTTCTTACCTTCTTTGTGTTGGCTTTAGGACCCTGGGCTAAAGTGCATGTGATCTCTCCTTTAAACATGGTATGATTAGTTTACAACTGTTTGGCATATTTAATTTACTTCTAAGTCCCTTGTAAAGTGGTATAACATATTCCCAGGGCCTGTAAATTACATGCTACTAGTGGGCGGAAGCACTGCTTGTGCCACGCTTGTGCCACCCACAGACGTAGCCTTCCAGACCTGTCTCAGGGCTGCCACTGCACAGTTAACTGCCTCATTAACTTGGCATTTAAAAAGTACTTGCCAAGCCTTTAACTCCATTTACTACATATAGGTCACCACAAGGTAAGCCCTAGGTAGCCCTATGGGCAGGTTGCTGTGTAAGTAAAAGGTGGGATATGTGCCTTTATTGTGTGGCATGTCCTGGTCGTGACAAACAGCATATTTTGTTTCTCAATACTGTGAGGCCTACTCCTCTCATAGGCTCGCTTTGGGAATTCCCTTATATATGTTAAAGTGGTAATTCCTGATCTGAAAGGAGTAGCGTTGCCATATTTGGAATAGTGGTGATAAATCCAGCTTACAGGTGTAGTTGGATTTTACATTATTTTAGAAATGCCAATTTAAGAAAGTGGGCATTTCTCTATGCTTATGACTCTTTGTGCTTTGCAGCCTGACTCCAATCCAAGTATAGGCCTAGGTGACACCTACACTTTGTGCATACTTTCCAGACAGCCATCACACAGGAAGAGTTGGGTGTGACAGGGTTACATCTGCATAGTGATTGTCTTCCAGGGCTGGGAGAGAGAATGGCGTTCACACTTTACATTTGTATACGCTGTGTCCTGCACTCACACAAAGGGCCGATTTACCGCCTACTGATGTCTGGAGCCAGGGCTGGGGTTGAAAGGGAGAATTGTGTACTTCTAAGGATTCTTTTTATGTCAACCCGAGTTTAAAGACAATTTTGAGTATAAGTACCAAACCTCTGTCAGAAGAACTGCTGCGCTGCTCAAAGGACTCATCTGGACTGCTCTTCTGCTGTTGCCCTGCTGCCTGATACTTGCTGGGTGGCCTTAAGGACTCACTGGATTGCTTTTCTGCTTGTTGCCCTGCTGCCAGCTGCTCCCCGACTCTGGACTACTAGGTTCTACAGGTTGCACACTGCCAGAGGCTGCTGTACTACCAGGAGGAACCACCATTGGATTTACTTGCTTTGTTGTGCTGATCTATGACCTGCTGGGCTGCAAGAAAGGACTGCCACTTTGCTAAAAAGACCCCAATGTGCTGGCCTGCCTGCCTACTGCACCTCTTGTGCCCCCAAGTGTTCTCCCGACACTGTGGACTCCCCAGAACTGGCCGTGGGACCAGTGTGTCCAACCATCCAAGTCCTGTGCCACTTAGTGCGTAGCATGCGCTTCACTTTTTACCTTGTACTAGCAACTAGCGTATGGAGAGCGCTTTAAACTGTCCCTTCTGGGCTGTTCTCACTATCTGTGCGTCACCTCTGACGAGGCGCAGTATTGAGGGAAGCCCCTGTTTAAATGCCACTGGCCCTGCTCTAGGGTTGCAGGAGCAACCAGAGTGTCTAATGAGGCAGGATCATCAGCTGCCAGGACGCTGCACGCGGACATAAACTATCCGCCAGTAGTTGGCCTGGAGAATGCAGTTGATAAGCGCCACTAGATTTCAAGACCGCCGAGGACGGTCCCACGGAGCCGACGCCACAGCTCTAGCAGAGAGCAGGTACTGTTGGCCCCTGTAGAGAGCTGCGCATTCCATGGGCAGCTTAAAGAATTAATTCACGAGTGTGAGGGCTCTGGTGTGCATCCGAAGATTGTGCCCCGCTCTGAACTTTGGGAGCATTATTTCCCTACCGCTCCAACGTGAAGAAGCCCAACTGCCTACCCACACTCGGCGAGCGGGGATCCAGCGAGGCTTTCCCGCAGACATCTGCATTGTGGACGCAGCAGCATTGCGCGATCGTGGGCAGCTGCACTCGGTTTTCCTGCACACGGGGGACCCAGGGAGGTATCCCTGCTGAAATGTACAGAGCGTGCCCCCTCCACCTGTTGAGACATACCAGGAGGAAGAAGGGAGGGGGGGGATGCAGCCGTTTGTTGGTGGCATTACGGGGGAAGTACTCGGAGGACCCCCCCCCAATCCGAAGTTGCCACATTTAGGAAACCAAAATTACCACATTACACGTAGTAGGTGCGCAGTTCCTGCAGCCTACGTTTCATGCCTGAATACGCTTGTGTCAGTGAGGCTCAGAAATCTACCATAATCCTGCTAATAGAAGCACATGTGCGCTGGGCCCTCATTTGTCGTGTTAAGATGTGGATTCTATGTGTTTATCTCTACGCAAGTCTGCCTGATCTACGAAGTAGTTATGGTTTTCTGGTGCTATGGTGACTCATGTGGTTTCTTGCTCTAACCGAACGGTTGCATTTCATGCCTTGATGTTATGATGTGTCATTTTTAGGTCTCGCCTAGCGTTGCAGCGCGCTTGCGCTGCTCGTTCTGCGAGGCATATTGTAGTAGGGTAGGTTTTAGAAGTGGAGTGGAAGCCCTGCCCCTTTTCATTTGCTTGCGTCATCGTCCATGCTAAACGCTGGCTTTCGATTGAAAATGAGGCTTATTAGTCCCTCCTTGTTACCGCCCTGTCTCCTTTTGGGACGGCCCATCCGGACTGGATCTTTTACTTGCGGCGTTACACTGTCTCCTTTATTAGTGGGTAAGCACTCTTTTGTGTTCATTCTGCTTCAGCAAGGGCGCTCGCGCTTCACGGGCGCCATGTACATAACTTAAGTAACCACGGGCGCCGCGTTCTAGCACAGCGCTTACTTTTTTTTATGGTCTACTGCTTTTTTTTTTTGTATTTATTCACTTTTTTTTCCACTTTGGCGGCACACGCGCTTTACCTTTAGCCATGTTAAGCTAAAGCGCGGCTGCCGCGATTGTTGAAAAAGTAAAGAAATAGATTTTTTTCCATTTGTTTACTTTTGCTACAATCGCGGCACCCGCGCTTTACTTTAACATGGTTAAAGGTAAAGTGCGGGTGCAACGATTGTAGCAAAAGTAAACAAATAGAAAAAAAAAAAAAAAGAGTGGCCCGCCATTTTTTTCCTATTTGTTTACTCTTGTTTACCTGAAGAGTGTGGCCGCTGGCTCTGCAAAGGGTACAGGGGTGGCACTGGGGCGCCGTGGCTTCTGTCACGCCTCAGACGCCCCAGCGCGCGGCTCACGTGCATGCTTTCATTCATGTTTGCCTCTGCAGACCGGGATGTGCTTGTTAATCTTTCTCTTCGCTTCACCGCAAGGTGTGAAATTGTCATGCAGTGCTTGTCACGGCTGCATAGCATGCATTATCTTCACTATCTAAATAGAGCGCCAACTGTCTATTGTCTTGAAACGGTCTCTGCTGGCTCGCACTGTTGTGTTGTGGGTCGAGCGGACTTGCCCACTAAGTTTAGTGGGGAGTGAGCACGTGGGTAACATGAATGTATACCCCGTGGGCGTCCAGGGATTAGTTCAGTCTGGCGTCCAAAGTAAGGGGCTGAATAAAAGCAGAGATCGCTGTGTGCCAGGCGTGGTCTTTAGTATTTGATCATTATACTGTGTCCGTGTCATTTAATTAACACTGCGCACTTTGGAGGCACAATTCTACACGCACTGTGGCACTAGCACTTGCTAGCTCGGATGATCCTTGGTTGTTTGAGTGTAAGCATAAAAATTCAGTATGCTCCCATCTAAAGTCTTATTCCACTGTGCAGAGAACCCTGCAAACAAGCATTTAATTTAGCAAAGTAAATGAGTACTAGGGCCGGCTGGAGTGACCTTCTAATAATAAGCATTTGCAATGCAATAGGTCTCGCATTTACAAGAGTTTAAGCTATTGGCATTGTAAATGACAATGCCTTTTATTTAGGTTTTAAAAACGAAAACAAAAATAAAAGGCATTGTTATTTGCAATGTCAGTAGCTCAAACTGCGTAAATGCGAGACCTATTGCATTGCAAATGCTGGTTATTCTTGCAGTGTCAGGATAATGAGTACTGACTCAGGATTTGCATAGTATGCACAGCATTTATGATTCATGTCGTTTTGCTCTATGTTAAATGCACAATATATACTATATAATTTTATATAAACTGGTGTGGAGTCTCTTTTGTGGTTTATTCATTCTGTTACTGGTGAGAGTATGTCGCATAAACGCTTTACACATTGCCTCCGATTATAAGCCTGCCTGCTTTACGCCAAGCTACCAGAGGGTGAGCACAGGTTATCTTTGATGAGTAGCTTACTTGCCCAGACTAAAGTGGTGGGTTCTGCTGGGCTTAGGTGCATATCCTATCCAACCAGAAACCCCATTTCTAACAGGCGCTTATTGCTTCTAAGCACTATTTTACAGTTTATTCTTTAAAAATTCATATCTCAAGTTCTACGTATTGGATTTTTGCCGTTTTAGTCTTTTAAAAAATTTAATTAAGCTCTGTTTTTCTAACCTGGTGTGCATTAATTTTGTGTAGTGTTTTGACGGTTTAAAGTGTTGCACAAATACTTTACACATAGCCTTGTCAGTTAAGCCGGACTGCTCTTTGCCAAGCTACCAGAGGGTGAGCACAGGTTAATTTAGGGTGTATTTGTGACTGTCTAGGATTGGGATTCCTGCTTGAACAGGGTGCATACCTCTACCACCCAGAAACCCAATTTCTAATACATAGTGAGCATGCCCACTTGTCACCAAATTATGCTTCCCAAACACAAAATAAATCAACCCACTTCAGCTACTGAATACACTCAATTTGAGTGACTGCGCTTTGGTTGTGTGTATATCAAAACAATACCCTTTCAGGCATAAAGTGCTGCATTAATTATACAAACAAGAAGCAGATTACTCTGGGTAGTTCCCAAGTTTAGGTGGAGATCAGCTCCCGTATAAAGCACCCTACAACACCAGCGACACTCTGAATTTGCTCACCTCAAATGTCTGCTTTTCTATCAGAGTTTCACTGGTGTTGTAGGGTGCTCTATACAGGAGCTGTTCTCCACCTAAACTTGGGAACTACCCAGAGTTCTCTGCTTCTTTTTTGCATAGTTTATGCTGCATTCAATGCCTGAAAGGGTATTGTTTTGACTTATACTGGGTGCTCCCTAGTGTCTGGACAACGCTAACCCTCTCTGAAGAGCTATAATGATATAGAAATACGTGTCATGGGGTTGTTTTTATTCATTCCAAGTTAGCTTGAATGGTATTTTACCAATCCAAAGCTGTAATACTATGACAAGAGTGGTAAAAGGGGTTTGTCATCTTACAGCTCGGCGTGGCTGGCACTGTGCTAATTCTATGCTTAAAAACTTTGACAGAAAAGAAGACATTTGAGGTGTGCAAATTCAGAGTGTCGCTGCTGTTGTAGGGTGCTCTATGCAGGAGCTGCTCTCCACCTAAACTTGGGAACTACCCAGAGTTCTCTGCTTCTTTTTTGCATTTATATATAGACACACATATACCTACAACATAGACCTCCTGCCCCCAAGATTAGATACTTGGAGGCACTTGTACTTACCAGCAAATGTTAGTACCTTTATGTAAAGGGTTCCAAAAAAAAAAAAAATTCTTGAAAATCAGCAACAGTGACTCATTATCATAAACCAGCAATGGTATATTTATTTATCCTATGGTAAACAAGCACAAATCAATAAAATAGTTTTTTTTAAAAAGGCATGTAAAATGTATATGTTGAAGCCACACCACCTCAGCTTGGCGAAAGTCATTTGAAACTCTTGTTTTTGGCATGAGAGAGACATCTAGTAAGCATTTGAGGTACTTCAGTTTAATGAAAGAATGTGCAATCTTTGGCATCTGACTCAAGAGGGACCTTTAGTAAAGACCTAACAAGCATTTGCAAAGCAATAGGTCTCGCATTTGTTAAAGTTGGAACTCTTGGCGTTGAAATTGACAATGTTTTTTTACTTTTGTTTTTTTATTTGCATGCTCTGTTGCTTGCAAATAGTCAGATGGCCATAGAGGCACTGTGAGAGCTGGGGTTGGCGATTAGGAAGGTGGTGGGGGGGGGGGGCGGGATGTTAAGCTGCAAAGCGCAAGGGTTTTGGGAGACTTAAGACAGAACGAGAGCCCTCAGAAAACAGCGCGGTGCCTACAGAAATGCACAACCAGTATTGTCTGAAGCTGCACTGGCGAAATATGACTCGCACCACGCGACTGGCTGCTGGCAGAACAGCGTTGACATGTTACAGGGGACCGTACAGTGGACTAGAGTGTGGCACTTATGCATCGATAAAAAACACAAATAATTATTTTGTATAAATATATCAATGTTTAACGTCAGCAGAGCTACGACAGTGAACCATCTCACCATGCGAACCCAAAACTGAAAATACAAACAATCATAAAGAGCATGCATTATGAGCTTATATAGATACACATACTTAAATCAGAAGATATTCGAAAGATATTAATCACTGATCATAAAACAATAATAGTACATGAAGAAACAGACATGAAGAAGATCATACCTTATGCGAACAGACGTCGCAGAGCAGCTTGCCCAACTGCTACATCCGCCTTCTGCCATGCATCCAGGCAGTAATGCTTCGTAAAGGTATGGTATGGACGTTTGTCCATATCGTCGCCCTGCAGATGTCAGGCAAGGACACTCGGGCGAATAGGGCAAAGGAAGCTGCCACCTTGCGTGTGGAACGAGCTGTGACTTTGGTAGCCAGAGGGCGGCCAGCCCTCTTATGACAGAAGAGTATAGTCGATGAGACCCAGCAAGCATTAGATGCCCACGTCAAAGACTGACCCTTCCAGAGAAGGCGATGAGCAACGGAGTAGATTTACGGAAAGACTGAGTCCTTTGCAAGTAGAACTTTAAACATCGTTTAATGTCCAGTGAATGGAGGGCTCTTTCAGCAGGCAAAGATGGAGCAGGAAAATAGGAGGGCAATATCACTGGCTCATTTAGATGAAACGTAGAAGGTACTTTAGGAATAAAAGAAGGATTGGTACGAAGAATTACTCTATCCTGATAAAACTTCAGGTAAGGCTCTGTTATTGTACAGGCCTGGATTTCACTAATGCATCTAGCTGACGTGATGGCCAACAGGAAAGCCACCTTCCTGGACAGGTACTTTAAAATCACATTTGTGAATTGGTTCAAAGGGTGGCCTCATAAGCTGTGACAGGACAATGTTCAATTGCCATAGCACTGGAGGAGGTCTTATCGGAGGGTAGGCCCTGAACAGTCCCTTCATGAACTCCTTCACCAGTCTGTTAGACCACAAAGACAAGCGACCAGAATGTCATCGTCTGTATCTGGATATTGCCACCAAGTGCACCCTGATTGACGTATATGCACCAGGCCAGCTATGACGAGAGACAAGAGATAGGGCAAAACGTCCTCAGGAGGAGATGAGAGAGGATCACAAGAGTGACCGATACACAATGAGCAAAATCTTTTCCATTTGGCCAAGTAGCATTTGATCGTAGAAGGCGCTCTGGCTTTCTGCAGTATTGCTCGACATTCTTCAGAAATTGCTAGCTCTCCGAATTCTGTGTGATGAGGAGCCAAGCCAATAAGTGAAGCGTGTGAATTTGAGGATGAACCACTTGGCCCTGGTTCATGGAGAGGAGATTCTCCTTTGGCTGGAACAGGATTGGAGAGGACCCTGAAAGGCGTTACAGCTCTGAACCAGTACTGCCACGCCCACGCCGGGGTGATCAGGATGATGCAGCAAGGCTCCCGTTTGATATTCTGCAGAACCTTTGGAATGAGGTTTTCATCAGGACCTAGTACAATGGCCCGAGCGGTATGCACACACTAAGGTGCACCCTACTCTGGGTCAATCGCAAGCCACACCGTGTACTTGCAGTGCGGTAACCTTCCAGCCTTCTGTGAAAGGAACAATTAGGGAATAGCTTTAGTCATGCCTCATAGGCACCGTAGTGAAAGGCTCGGGCCATTGTACTAGGTCCTGATGAAAACCTGGTAATATCACGCACAGGTTGAAACATGTAGACCGCCACGATCACTTTTTTAGATATAGACACCACAGGTCAATCTAACCTAATTTGGTGTCTCACATTTGTTTTTAGCATCGTCTTGTTGCTCCGTATTAAACTTTTAGGGAGTTAACTTAAGACGATTTTTAACCTCACCTTTTCACTCACTTACACCACTGTTGTGAATAATCCTGCTCCACTGTAATCAGGTGTTGAAGCACACCCGAGTGGCATTCGGCTACTCGGGTGGGACCCCAATGATGAAGCATGTCACCAACTAGGTTGGTGAGTGAGGGGTCTTTTTAGAAAAGGAAATCTTTCCTCGTTTCTATAGATACCTCCTCATCTCGTAGATATTTTATATCCACGGGATTACTCCTTTATTTGTTTCTAATAGGTAGGAAAGCGGTCATCTTTTGCAGTTACCAGAAATGCTAGCAGCATTTGTCCCAGCCCTGAGAGAGGAGTAGCTTCCTTTGTCCTTTAGCCTCTTCCTGTCCGAGCGCTCTGCTCTCAGTTTCCTCCCAAGTAGCCATAACTGGCACCACATAAAGGCCTAGGGGAGCGTACTCGCCTTCTAGTGTGAGATCACAGGGACGAGGTCCAAGAAGAGGGCCAGGACTTTGTTCTTCTTGGTGCACTTAACAATCCAATGCTAGCCATCGAGTTGTATAGCATGGAACTCCCTGTGACTGCTAACCAGTACTGTGAAAGAGTGGCACATGACCACATCATATGGAACACGTCTGCACTGGGCAGCTGGCAATGGGGACAGTAGGAGGCAGCACTAAGAAAAACAATAATTTATTTTAGTAGGGTTGAGGTAGGCCCTTTTCACCACAAAAAAATAAATGGTTTTACACGTGGCATTTCTAGACAGTGATTGAATAAGTTAGTATTACTGGTCATTAAGGGTCCTCCCAAATTCTACTTACCATCTATCTTGCAGGTAGTGGCGGCTCCTCTGCTATGGCGGAGGAGCGTCGCCCACCTGCTATGGCAAGCAGCTGCTACTGTTCGCCGGTTAGTTGGCGACAGAGTATGTTTGCCGAGTCCCTTGGTGAGCCAGCTGATGAGGTGTCTGCCATTACCCAGAACGTGAAGGCTTTGTAGGACTGCATGCATGGGCGGCTACTCTGAACCAATGTTTCAGTCCAGCCGGAGCACAGGAGATAAGGCATTGTAATATGGAAAAAACTGAAATTCTCAGTTTTGGAAACAATAGTTAGTTCTCTGCCTTATACTGGTGGCCGGATGGACTTGGTAGGCCACACCCTCACATGGTTGTTGCTAGTAACCTGTGGGTTAAATTTGACAGTGACTTATCTTTCCACCATCAAGTTGCTCCAGTGTCCGGAACCTACTTCTCACGGATAAAATCCCTTAAATCTTTTAATTTTAATTTTATAGTTTCTCTTTTTATTGGGCAGGAAGACTGCAGTGCATGCCTTGATCACTTCCAGGAATGATTATTACAATAGTCTTTATCTGGGTATTTCCAAATAGTGAATTAAGAAACTACAGGCTGTGCAAAATTCTGCTGCTCGTCCGGTGTTTAAACTTCCTTGCAGGAGTTTCACATCCAAGTGGTTAAGGGAACTCCACTGGCTCCCAGTGGGAAAACAGATTCTGTTCAAAATCGCTCTCTAGTCTTTAGAGCGTTCCATCAAGCTGGTCCAAAATTCTTCTCTGATCGTTTCACACATTATGATACCTACAGAATTTTAAGCTCTACCAATGTTAAACTTTTACAGTTTCCCAACTTTAGGTTGAAGACCACAGGGGGTAGATCTTTTTCAGTTCTAGACGTGAAAGTCTGGAATCCGCTGCCTCTGCCCTCGAGGCAAGTTGTCAATGATGCCACCTTCAGAAAGCTTCAAGACTTGGCTTTTCTCACAATCTTAGTCTGATTCCTTAGCAGTGAGGCGTTACAATACATGTATTTTGAGGACCCAGACCCAGGATGTCCATTTGAGGTAACAGTGCACTTTACGAATAACCCCTTTCATTTAATTTCATTATACATTAGGAATTGACCTCTGTTAATAGCATATTGCTCTGATCTCATCAAAAGACCAGAGAAAACCGTCCTGGAACGAGATTGCCCAATGTTGCAAGGCCAGCAGAGTTCCAGCACCTCAGAATAGTTTGTTAAATTGATTCTGCTGTTCAGTAAACAATTAAGAGGAGTGGCTGCTGCATAAGGGTGGGTGGTCTGAATGGTGAGTCGTGCGTAAGCTCCTTCTAAAGCAAGCATAAACCACTCGTAGCAAATGGGGGTGCAGTAGGCTAGAGCCTCATGTGGGGGTGAACTGCAGCACTTTATCCTCAGCGGCACTACTAGTGTGGCGGAGATATTCAGCTTTAGTTCCGACATTCAGCAACAAACCCATTGTAACTGGGAGACAAAATAATATTGTTCAAAATTTGGACCCAGCCCCAAATAACTTCCTATCAATCGGGGTAACATAATTTGAGAAGAGCAACACTGAGGTGACTATTGCACCAAACAAGCTCTCCTAGAAGAGCAGTCAAGGTGTGAAAGAATTTCCCAGGGAAAAATGTGAGTAGGCTAGCAAAATAGTATAAGAGCGAGGAAGCAACATTTTGAAGAGTTACCTTCCCTATTATTGACACAGGCAGTGTTCTCCAGAAGGCCACCTGACTTCTGAGTGCCGTCACAACCCTGTTCATGCTGCCATTGAGCAGATTGCTGTTGTCATGCTAAATTTGGATGACGAGGTACCGAAACATCATATGCTGCTACTGTAGGCCCCTCAATCTAGCCTGATCTCCGGGGGTGGTGGGGGGGAGGAGGGTGTTGGGAAGAAGGGGAAATACACTGGACTTATTACAATTAACCCTCAGGTGAAGTGCGGATGACAAGGGCAATGTCTGTAAGATCAGCAGTCACATCCCTCAGGTACAATAACATGTCCTCAGCGTAAAGGGACACAGTGTGTGTTCTGTAACCTGGGGGAATGCCCCAGGTAGTTCCTTACTGGATGCAGTCCAAAGGCCATAGGCTCCATCGCGTGAGAAAAGATGAGGGGATATCCATCCCTACCTAGTGCCTCAGCAGATGTCAACGGGGCTAGATATCAGACTCCCGGTCCTGACCTAAGCATCGAAACATGGTGGTGTGTCAATAATGCACTACACCAAGACCTAAATGTAAACTGTCATTCTGGGTGTGGGTCATGTATTTAAAAGAGCCATCAAATAACCACCATCTCCCTTTTCAGGTGAAACTGTGCAGGATGATCTACATACAGTTTTTACTGCTATTATGACTGGAACAATAAACCTTGTGCTGCTTTTCTCCAAATGCAGAGCACAGTGGTCTCAAATACTTACCTACACTCCACAGTCCATGCCCTGTTCCTCTGTGGCCCATGCCAAAGTAATACAAAATGTACTTACCCAGTTTGCATTATCCCTGCATGACTGCTGCCCTCCTGCCGCTCCACAACATTACATAGCCTCTCCTGGGTATAGCGGATCTCTAAACCAATGCTCTATCTCCCTCACAATCAATCATATGCTCTCACTAACTCCAAACTTGCCTCTTGCAACTGGTGTAGCCTTTGTTAATCAGTTTGGGCTATCTGACTCGCATGTATTTTAACTTGGCTGATCAAATGTAATGTTGAGAAAACCGAGTCAAATTACACATTGAAAGTTGCGACATTTCACTACGCCTACATATTCCCATGTGCCCATTAGGTTGCATGATGACTTGCTACATTTTTAGGAAGAGGCTGGAAATATGTAAAATGCTCTATGGTAGCAATACCCAGCTCCTCAGCATCCCAAATTCAACATAGCTTCGCCCACCCCCTTTCATGGAATCATACATGCCACAGCATTCCTCATCAAGGCCTTGAAGGAACATGCCCACATCACCCCCACTCTGATAGAACTCCACTGGCTTCCCATTCTTCAGTTCCAACATCTATAAAGACAGCACGACTTGCATCCCAGCCTACCAGGCTGACAAGCTCACTACCCCCAGTGGCTATTGGTACATTTGCAGCCAACACTGTTCACATAAAAGAAAAACTATGCAACAAAATTTCTCCTTTCAGGGTCGCAGGATCTGGAACTATGTCCACTTATACACCAGGGCAATCCAAAAAGTGTTCTAATTTAGGAGGCATCTCTTTAAAGAACACTACTTCACAATGCAATAACAATACACCCCCACTGTCAGAACCCAGTTATCCCTCATTGAGTGCATCTTTGTCTCCGACCATGTACATCTCTCTGCCTTTCGGCTAATTTTGCACTATGCAAACACCATACCCATGCATTTACACATCATATACTGTGCACAGGGCTTACATTTTGCAACTGTGTGTGGGATTGTCCCTGGCGAGTTATTAGCACATAGTGCCCCGCTCCCAAGTCCCACTGCAAGGTGGCACCTGGCAAACTGGGTGCAACTGCAATGAACCCATTGTAAGTTCGCATCCACATAATGTGGCAATGTGTCATATACACTGGGCATTTACTTGGCAGTTTGGTCCCCCCCACCCCCCGCCCCAGCTTCCACTTCCACTCCGCTCTGCCAGTGAGCTTCTCAACTCCAGAGAGCACTCATCTCATGCTGTGGGCTGGAGTCAATCCCAGTTGGTTGGCTGTTGAGTGCGATATGCCACTATGTCTTTTCAGACCGTTTAAAGTTATTCCAAATCTTCTAAATGTTCTAACTTGAGGGGGTGAAGGAAGAGAAAGCTTTGTGGCACAATCAGGGACCTGCTGCCGTGGTCAGGTACACACCTTAGCGGGAAGTCTTCAGCATTAAAGTGCCCGAAAAGGCAGGCCTCTTCTTTAGTCTCAAAAGAACCTACAACTCCTTCAGGGAATTTTACATTTCAATGTGTGCTGCTGCCCGTAGTCTTCAGATTGGCTGGTCCTGTTAAGCACAAGGCTACAGGCAGCTGCAGACTGCAGTTGGTTGTTGCTGCTGATGCACTGCAATGAACAAAAAATGGCTGCTTTCTTTTAATTTTGTTGATTGTCTCTAAAAAATGCTGTGATGATCAGATAGCTGTTCCAGACTCAGCTGTGCCTTGCCATGGAGGTGCGAAAATTTATAATTGCGTTATGGGGGAAAAAATGATTTCCGCATTTTCGTGCATGTGTGGAAATAATACAAGCAGAATTATATACAATAGGTAGCAATCTCGCATATAAGGATTCGCTCTCTCCTTCCTGATGGTATGTTCCACTAAAGCTCATATAGAATGTTGACTGTTCTGTCCAGTACTGTGATATCTGGATAAGGCAAGTAGAAGACGAGCTTCAATAAACTTCCTTCAACCTACTACCAGACGAAGGAATCATAACCATGGAGACAAGGTCTGGATAACTGTGCAGGGGACAGCAGAGCGTCTTCACCCCTGTTCCCATAGATCTTGCCTGTAAACACGATCATCTCATCTTCTACCTTAAGGAGTCAAGGTGTTGAGTGCATAAACATTGTATGGATCAATAAATCTTATCAGCAGTGTCACAGTTAAGAGTGAATCCTGTAAATAGTATTTTGACATCTTTTGCCGTGATTTATGCAGTACTGTGGTGTTTAGAACAGTCAGTAAGGTTATATGGATCAGCTACAATGGATGTGCATACAGATTATACACTTTCTCAGAAAATGAATTGCCATTAAAGTTATATTGCCACTCAACCGCTTCTGAATGTATGGCCACATGTTCACAGACTCCGAGATCTAGATTTCGGACAGCAAACGTAGACTACCATCAAAGTCCAATGCGCCAACAACCAACGACTAGTGAGATGTACGACAAATCCCACCAACAATCCCATCAGGAGGTGCCGGCTGGGGAACCCCCATGGAGGGTCACCAGAGATCTGCCCCTAGCCGGAACCCCCAAGGTCGTGCTCACGTTCAGCCCACACAGGCACGCTCCAAACTTACAAACACCTCCTGGAACGAGGCAGGGCTCAGATCAATACTCACATGCAAACCCACTGTGATCTATTTGAACAAAACCAACATTATCTGCCTACAGGAGACTTGGGCTCCAACTCCATCGATTCGATACGGCTACTACGAACTCTTTAAATCAGCAAAATGAACCAATCTTTTTGGACGTCCATCAGGGGGCCTCTCAATTTTTATCAAACACTCCTGCAAGATCAAGGCAGTACCCCTGCACCGAAACTTCCCAGCTTGGCAAGCAGCTCTAATTCCGGGATCTCAAACACAAAAGACACCCCCTACTTTTAATAAATTGCTATCACAATGTTAACAAAACATCCAAACTGCCCACCACCAAACACCTTTGCAACAGCTTGGAAGACCTCCTGCTAGAGTTCGCCACACTTGAAACCTTGCTAGTGGGAGACTTCAACATCAGGGGATTGGGGAGCCCCCACAACTCCGCTCACAAAACCAAAGAACAGGAAATCATGAACTCTACTGTCCAACTATAATCTATTATCAGCAGAACAAATTTCTCAGTTACAAGACCCTCATGCTCAATTCCCCGCCACATTCAAAGGCATCTCAACTACAGACTACATCTTTCTGTCAGCTCCCTTAGGACACCACTTGGTTAAACTGGAGATTGCTGATCGCACAGAGAGCTATCATAATCCCCCCCGACAGTAACACTTGATCTACAAGCCCCAACGGCCGCCAACGTCATAAGTGGGGCCATCTTCACTGTCTGAAGCTCATACATTAGTCAGGAGAATCAAATGGCGAGCATCAGGAGTCCCGAAGGATGTGCAAATGGCTGGAAGACGTAATTTTGGAATTTATTCAATTCAAAATATCTTTATTTTGGCCTTTCTGGCCATAAAAGCACAGATAAAAAAAGGGACATTTCATACAGTTCAATTTCCCAGGGATAGATGAAAGTACATTAGTGAAAACTCCAGATAAAAAGATTAATATACATATAACTATTCAATTTACATGTATTAAAAAGTTAAAATTATTTAAAAAGTACATAGAAACAATAAAAGGCTGGAAAAGGGTCCAATTAAACCAGGCTGTATTTTAGTATAGCTAAACGTGCGCACCACATACTAAATAAATCGAGAGACTGAGTACACAATAGGGAGGCTGGTGTCGTAATTTAATATCCTGTAATCCTCAACACAGTGGTTTGTCCCGAGGTTCCGGCAGACCTGTTGTAGCCAACGACACCTGATCTTTTTGTATGCCGGACAAAAAAAACAGTACATGTTGGTCAGTCTCTGGAATATTATCTCAGACCGGACAGCCCTTGATCAAAGCACCCCCCCAGTTATTTGTAAAGGCACGGAGTGGTAACACACCGTGCCTGAATTGTATGTAAAGTTTTTTGGCTAGGGGGGGCTGGATAGCATCGAGAACAGGTTCTAACCTGTATTGGTCTTTAATCTAGAAATTGCATAGTCAATATACCAGAGGTGGGATTTACCTTGGTCAGATTTAGTTTATATTCTCCTTAAAAGCTTTGAGAGACCCTTCCTGGGGGTTGTCAGGGAGGTTGCTTCAGCATTAGTCCATAGGTCGCCCATCCTCATGGCAACTAGAGTGTTTTTAATGTAGGCTAACCATGGGATTTTGCCTGCCCCCTGCAGATTTAACACCTCAGTCATCTCTTCTTTAAAAGCCACTAACTCTGGGGTACTCCAAAGACGTCGCCAGTGAAGGAGGGGTCTAAGGGCAACTTCCTCAGCTATTGGGCTGACCCCAAGGACCATTCAGAGTGGCGTCAGTGGTGTACTTTTCGGGAGACCCAGAATTTGCCTAATAAAGAAATTCTCATTCTTGGAGAGGGGATCCGATGAACGATGGCCCCAAATTTCAGCCCCATAGAGGGCCGCCCCCCTTGCTTGCGCCTTATAAATTTCCATTACCGTGCCAGCCATTTTATGGGTACATTTCTTGAACATCTTAGCTAGCCCCCCCCCCGATGTTTGGGCCAGTTTTAAGCTGGATTTCTTTATTTGCGCATTCCACTCCATTTTGTCGGTGAGTGTAAGTCCTAAATAGTCAAAAAGTGTGACTTACTCTAGTGGTTTCCCATCTAGAAGAGGATTTGAACGTGTGGAGTCACCTGCATTAAAGACCATATATTTAGTCTTTAGGGAGTTTATCTCCAAACCCCTACTTTTACAGAACGAATGGAAAATATCCAAGGCCCGTTGAATCCCCATTGGGGACTTGGATAATAGCAGGGTATCATCGGCGAACATCAGGGCTGGAACCCTGTGGTTCGCCAACTTGGGAGCGTCTACATCCCTCCCAGCGGTCAGATGCTCCACGAGGTCATTAATAAATAGACAGAAGAGGGTAGGGGCCAATACACACCCCTCTCTTACACCTCTATCTATGACTATGAGATCAGTAATCTCACCATTTTTCCCATATCTAAGTTGCGCATAGTTAGATTCATGGAGCCGCTCCATCTGATGACAAAGGTACGGGGGAGCCCCCATATTTATCAAAGTAGACCAGATGTTTATCCCTAGGGACCAGGTCAAATGCTGATTTTAAGTCCACAAAGATCAGGTAAAGGCTGCCTCCCCCCCAAGGACACCGTCTTCCAGTAGAGGAGTTGCAGCCTTGGAATCTGATCTATTGTGGACATCCTAGCTCTAAAACCTGCCTGGTAGGGGCTGAGTATGGAGTACTCCTCCATCCAGCTCTCTAGACGGTCCAATAGCACTCGTGCATAGATTTTTTGAGTAACATCTAGGAGACTAATCGGGCGGTAATTAGCGGGGAGGAGTGGTGAACCCTTTTTATAAATAGGAATAATCTCCGCCCCCAGCCAGGTAGCCGGGATTGGCATTCCCTGTAGAATTGCATTAAATAGGGTCCAGAAATATGGTGCCCAAATACTGGGTTCATTGCGGAAAAGGTCGCCTGGAATCTGGTCTAAACCTGGCGCCTTTGCAGGGGTTACTCTGCCTAGTGCATCCATTATCTCTGTAAGGGTGATTTCTGGGGCATTAGGGAATGGCAGCTGTAGGTTGGTGGACTTGTTCGTAATTTGTCCAGCTTCTTCCTCCCCCCTTGCATAGAGCAATTCAAAGTGGGTCTTCCAAATTTCTGCCCCAAGATTTGGCTCTACTGCCGATTTACCTTCTTTGGAGCCAGTGTTTACTAGGTTCCAGAAGGTCCGCATATCCCTAGAGCATAGAGCAACCCTCATACTTTCCCATTTATCACCTTCCCACTGTTTTTTGGCTGCACTGATGGTGGTTTTATAAGCAATCCGCTTGTCTTTTATCATTAGTCTATCCTTAACTATAATTGCTTGGATTAATGATTGCTTGGCCCTTCGACAGTCACCATTGTACCAGGAGTGGCCCACAGACACCTTTAATTTATGTTTTGTAACAGGGAAAAAAATATTTGCCAAGTCAGTTACTAGGCTTTGGTGGTTACTCCCAATTTCTGGTAAAACTGTGTTAAGAGGAGCTGCGATACTAAGTTTATTGGCAACTTCAAGGTGTGGGATGGCGATTTGGTAGAGGGAGGCCAACTTTTCCTCCGAATTACAGAGGGCCCCCCATCTTACTCTCCTCCTGCAGCCAACTAAAATTGGCCTTGGCCTATTAGGGTGCTTATCAAGGACATCCCTGGAGCAGGGCGATAGAATCTCTAATAACAGGGCATTATGGTCGCTATCATATCTAGGTATGACCTTGAAGTCGATCACCCAATGCCAGGAATTGGTATCCATCAGGATTTAGTCTAGTATGGAAGAGCTTCCTGGTCTATTATAAGTATGTTTCGCTGGAGAATCAGACTTGGTACGACCATTACATGCCCTGAAGGAATGCGTCAATGTGAGGGTGTTCATTTGAAGTACCAATGGTGTCCAGGCTCGCGTTGATGGGGCATTTGATTCTGGAATAGACCGGTACTGGTCTTCCTCATCAATATCACCCTCAATCAGGTCCTTCAGTGGTTCATACTGGCAATTAAAGTCGCCAGCAAGGACCACCAGAATGCCGTCAGGAATTGTGTACAGGAAGGTTGACAGCTGCTCAAGAGTAGCCGACTCCTGGCCGTAACTAACCGGGCGAGAATAAACATTAATTAAAGCTATTCTGATTTTAGTGGGGAAACTCAAGATGACAGAGTATATCACGTGAGGCTGTATCAACGTGCCTTGCAGTGCATCCTAAGTGCACAGCAACCCAGGTGCACAGTCCTCCTGTGGGTCTTCCCCTTCCCCCACTGGTGGCTGTTAAGCAATAGGTCACATAGCCCGGTCTATGAGTGACCTCTCTAGCCCATGTTTCTTGGAACATGCAGATGTCATTTGCGTCAATAAGGGATCCCCACTCCGGGTTTCCCTGTTTGGAAATGAGACCTGCAATGTTCCAAGATAAAACGCGGAACTTGGGCTTGTTGCTTGGTGACTGATTTAAGTTTCCGTGAGCCACTGCAGCCAACTTAGGGTGTCTTTCTGATAGCAAGATGGGTGGGATTAATGGGTGTAGATACTTGGATCAGCTGTTGGTGGCCTATAGTTGTTTGCGCTAGCAATGGTGGTGAGCCTGATATGGTATGAGTCAAAGTTCGCTTCTCCATTCGCTCACTATAAACTATTTCTGCTCCAATAACCCTCCTGTCAACCTGTTCGGTTTTCTTTAGTTCTAATGGCTCCACTGGTTTTAGTCAGTCTACAGATTCCAGGGGAGCAAATCTATTTACAAGTGGGAGGTTAAAAAACAATGGGCTCGGATACTCCTGCCCTATGTTTAAATTTTGCTCATACTGATATCTAGACCCCGCCCCAAAGACTGTCCATAAATTGTTGTCAGGAGCCGGTCTCGGGGGGGTAAAAGTACCCCAATGGGAGGTGCCTGATGCCCCCTTCATACCCTTGATGGGTGCGGGTTAAAGTGTCCTAACAACCTGTGGATTTCTAAAATTAATCACAATGGTGTCCCCAGCTATATCTTTGGCTCTTTGGCCTACCCACCCCACCCTGCGTGTAAATAAAATCTCATTTGCATCCCTGTAGGGGAATTGAAGTTGTTTAGACAGCCAGAAAATACATTTATTTTTTAAGTCATGATGTGATTCCCTTTGCCCATTTTGAGTTCTGGCACGTTGGTTAAAATCAGGACATATGGTGTAGAGTCAGGGGGAAGGTTAATACATGGTAATATTGGGCTGCCTTCTGATACCCCTGTACGGAGGTCTTGACCTTCTTTAATTCTATGTTTCACACCCAATTGTTGCCTATTTGCTTCAGCTTGGGGTTCTTCTGCTGGGGGTCTTTGTTTCCTTCCCACCTCCGTCTTGGCTCCTGGCTTTCTAAGCTGGCAATAGTATCACTTGGTTTGATAGGTGCGTTTGAATGTAAAACCAAGACTTCCCTGTTGCTCTGCACTTGTGGTGTTGTATTACAGGTAGCTTCTGGGACCTGATCTTTTCTTGGGTGGACTAGATGGGCTAAAAATTTAGTCAGCTGGTGTAGATCTGCCTCCCTGTGGTCTGCTTTACTAACATGGACGTCTAGTAGAGAGGTAAATTTGTCTACCCTAGAGGTCAAGGTGGTCAGCTCCTCCTTAATTATCTTTCTTATTTCCGAATAAAGGTCCTTTACCAGATTTAACACCCACAATGGTTCATCTGTACCTTCTTTCACATGCCCCCCCTGCCCCTCATTCTCTAGCCCCCCATTCTCTACAGGATCCTTAATTCCCTTCTTCCGGGATCTTGTGGTTTTCACAGCAGGCTTAGCATTCACTTTCTTTCGAATAGCCGCAGGGGGATCTTCGGTATACAAGTCCGAAGTCGGGACATCGTGAACTAGGGCTTGTGGACTCGGTTGGACCCTAGAATGGTCAGGGTTGCTGGATAACAAGACACTTTGCGATTCAGAGTTAAACAGGGGTTGGGCTAGATCCGGTGTTATCGACAGCCGTCTTTCAGTTAGTTCAATTTCGTTTGTAACCACCCCTATAGCCCTCTGGAGCATCTGATCAATCGAGGTGGGCTGATGACATGGCGGCGATTGAAGAGAAACTACTGGTTTTTTTCCCCAATGTGAGTGCGTTTCCCCATTTTCAATGACTTGCAAATACAACCTAGGAAAACAGTGTGGGGGGAGACAAAGTCGGGCACAATATGGTGTTTACTGCTGGGATCTCTCACAGTCAAGGTGATTTCTTTTGGCAATATTAAGACCAATTGCCCACTAAGGGCACTCACCTTGTGGTCCGATTACCTTCACAAGTCCATAGACGGCAGGAAATTATACCATGAAGGACCAAAGGGTGTGGCCCAGCCCAGTCTCTTTCAGGCTCCGACGGGCGCGAGTGGGCGGAGCTTATATTGCGCCTCCGGGCGCGAGTGCGTCAGGGCGGCGCGAGGCTGCTTGGGATTTGGGGTTCCAGCCGTTCCCCTCACGGCGCCTTTACTGGCGATGAAGGCCGTTCCCCTCACGGCAAAAGGCACCGGACAAGGGCCGTTCCCTTCACGGCAATAGACTCCAGATGATGGCAGGTAATGGACTGGGGTGCTTTTCAAGTGTCCCGCGCTGCAGGGAGTGGGCGGAGCTTATAATGCGCCTCCGGGCGCGAGTGCAGCGTCAGGGCGGCGCAAGGCTGCTTGGGATGTGGGGTTCCAGCCGTTCCCTTCACGGCACGTTTACTGACGATGAAGGCCGTTCCCCTCACGGCAAAAGGCACCGGACAAGGGCCGTTCCCCTCACGGCAATAGACTCCAGATGATGGCAGGTAATGGACTTGGGTGCTTTTCAATTGCTTGGAATTTAACAACAATCGCCTGGGGAGCTCCTATCGCAGATGGGACAACCTAATAACCAAGTTAAGAGATCAACTGGTGGGACCTGATGCCTTTCATCAGCAACCCAAAAACTTGCCCCAAATGCCATTTAACAGGGGCGTCTTTGCACAAAGAGCACCAAGGAGGGCGATTAGTGCCCACAAACTAAACCCCAGTGAACACTCGGTTAAAAACATTGTCAACCTACGCAAATCGCACAAAAAACGAACCTGCAAGACAGCTCATCGAGCAAAACTAAAAAAATATACCAAATGCTACATGAGAAAAACCTGGCCCACTTCTGCAACTACATCAACAAAATTTGATCTTCCAAATGCACCAGGAGGAACGCGGTCCCAGAAGAATCCTGGGTGCAACACGTCAAAGCACAATACAGCAGTACGCCTTTAGACACCAGTGACGCTTTCGGCTGGGGACTAAAGACCATATGCTGGGGGAACCAAGCTCTGACCACACCGGCCCAGGCCCACAAATACTAAAAAATATGAAAAATGACGGAGCTCCTGGCCCCAACAGCCTCCCTGCAAGCATATTTAAATGCCCCCAGGAGGACTGTGCAAGGGTGTTGACCCCCCTCTTCAACTACGCCTACACCGCACCACAGATCCCAGACTCAGAGGGGCTCCACCCTATGCTCAATCGTCAAAAAAAGAGACCAGACCATTCCTTCCAACTACAGACTCATAGCCCTACTAGATCTAGAGGCTAAAGCCTGCGCCCGATCTCTTCTTAAATTGTTAGAAGAATGGGTCGCAGAAAATAACATCTTACCGTACTTTCAAACTGGGTTTTGCGCAGCCGCCTCTACAATCGACACATCACAACACTTGCCATCGTGAGCCACCAAGCAGCCCAAAAAAGCCAGCTTCCTATCTACTGCTTTCATCAACTATAGCGCCGCTTTCGATAAGGTGTTCCGCAACACTCTCTGGAGAAAACTAAATGCTTGGGGGGTACCTCAGCAGCTGCTCAGAGCCATTATTTCTCTTCACTCAAACAAAAGGGTATGGGTGAGAACGGGTCCTACCACCATATCCTCAAAAATTACAACGAACGATGGGCTGAAGTAAGGGTGCATCCTCGCTCCCCTCCTTTTCTACCTCTACACATCTGATCTGGAGAGATCTGTGGAGCGCAGCTGCATGCTTCCACCTAAACTGGGCCACTCAAAGCTAAACATTTTACAATATGCAGACGATGTGCTTTGAGCAAGCTGCAGGAATATAAAGACGCCAACTCTCTTAAAATCAACCAGGACAAGACCAAGGTCCTGATATTTCACCACTGCAGAAAAAAGAATCTCCTAACCTGGAGCATGGGAGCCGTAACTATCAAAACAACTACGAAGTACAACTACCTGGGGTATGGTTTTGTGAGTCCTCCAGACCCTCCGTCCACCTAGCCGCCCTGAAAAAGAAATCCGGAGCGATTATACACTGCCAGATTGGTCTCAACAAGACCTTAAACAGTGCCTCAGTCGCCCCCATACTAAAGGTTATGAAAGCCACTCTTTTCCCGGCCCTACACTATGGGCAACAGGGGCACCAGGGGCTTGTGTGGTAAGTCTGGACCACACTCAATGCCGGGCCTACAAGCGAGTATTCCAACTCCCTAGATACATACGAAGGGCCAGACTACGGCTGGAGCTGGGCCTTTAAAGACCATCACTCACCTGCGAGGCTAACACCTTGAAATTTTACATAATGGTTCTAAAAGCTCCAGAAAACACTCTGAAAGCTAGCCTAAAATAAACGTTCAAGAACCCAGGGAATCCCTGGTACCGACAAATTCAAAAAGCTACAATTTCACTACAAATCGAAAGCACTGCGCTAAAGTCTGATGTTATTTCGTAGACAGCCTGGAAAAAGGTCAACAGGCAGCTGAAACTAACCTCAAATCTGCTGGATAGCCGGTCCTTACAACCAACCTTCAACTATCTTATCCCCCCTGAACGAATCCTACCTACAGGGGAAACCACAACCTTACCTCTCAGACAGCCTAAATAGACTGGCCCGCAGAGATATCTTGCTCATGCGCTTGCTAGGCCTAGAAGTGGCCGACTTCAACCAATGGGCACCACTGGGAAAGGAGGGTGTCTGCAGACACTGCATGGTCAGTGACTATTAACAGCAAGGCTGTCATACATAATCACTTCCAGGTCGCTTGTTGAGCTGCAGAGTCCGAGATGCTGTATGGAACAAGAATGTCACAGTGCTTAATTTGTGCCGGTGCTTTCCGGTGCTCAGCACCGGCACTTATTTCACCGGGCCGGGTCTATGCGATCTTTCTCCTCCAGCAGATGGCCCGGTAATTATTAAAAATTAATTCCTGCTCTTCCTCTGTTGCTGCCTGGTATGCCCTCTTACGAAGGCCCACCCGGGTCCAGGCATGTTAAAAGATCGACATCATGACGTTCATCAGCAGCATCGGATTGGGAAGGCGGGCAGTCGGGCATTGGCCGATGGGCCGGTACCCAAGGGTCACCTGTGGGCCGGTTTTTCTTAGCTCTGTTAACTGGCCCACAGAGCCTTACTGTCTCTTTCTCGCCCGGCCACTGTAATTGAAGCCAGCATCATGGGCAGGCAGGCTCGGTGGGGGTAGCTTGCAGCAAAGTCGCTCGGTCAGTATTCTGGTCCTGCAGGCTTTAGCTTGCCCTCCCCCCCCCCGTGGGGCTGGGGCAGACGCTCAGAAGCAGTGTCTCACTTCCCTATTGTGCTGTTAAACTGAGGTGCCTGGCTGGGAGCAGGTTATGCGGATGTTGGGCCATCATCACCTCATCTCCCCTGGATCAGCAGCAGCTCTGTGCTTTACTTCACCCCTCCCCTGCCAGGCCATCATCGCCCTGAGGATATACTTGTCTGGGAGGGGGAAGAGTAAGTGAAGGGGCCCCGCTAAGGGCCTGTTGTTGGCACCTCAGCGCCAGAGTCTTTCAGGCATTGGTAGAGTTTGCATAGGCCTCGCTGTGAGGCATCTTTCTCAGAGACAAAACTTGAGAGGGTGTAATGTTAGGGTCAGAGCTGCTAAATTCGGAAATAGGGTCCCAGCCTCAGCTCAACATCCTGTGATTCTGGGCAAATGACTTAATTGCCCAAAGCCTAAAATAAAAATTAATTTGATCTTCTGTAATGTGACTGGTGCTCATATAATGCTCATGCTAAAACTACAATAAAAAATAATCTTCTGTTTGCTCATGTTTTAAGAATCTGCAAAGGCTGTAATAATAATAAAAGAGGATTCTTTATACAAAAATAAAAATGTCCCTATTCCTTCTTGACATGGCTTTTCTGCCTTTGTTTAGTTTTTAACTATCTGTCATGGATCATTAAAGCAGTTTTAGCACACATTTTAAACTCTGTTCACCTTATGTTTACATATTGATTAGAAGAGAAAATACCAGCATTAGGTGATTTTCTTCATTTTCCTACGACCAGGACATTAAAATACCAGTAATGCTGGTTAAGAAATGGCCAGGTGGCAAACATAGCCAATTCAGGAGTTTTGGTATTGGAGCGCCTTACATGAGCACCAGTTACGTTACACAAGGACACATTCATTTTTTGGTAGGCACGGGGAGATTAAGTGATTTGCCCAGAATCACAGGAACCTGAGCCGACGCAGAGGCTCGAATCTGGTTTCCCTGCTCCAAAGTCAACAGCTCTGGCCGTAAGGCCACAACCTCTCCCCTTTCACCAATGTTTCTGGCTCCATGCGCTTTAAAATATGTAATTTATCAAATATTTCTCTAAAAATAAGCCCAATGAGACTAGCCAAATGCTGTTTTATAAATGGGTGAAATCTGGGAATGTGGGCCACTTTAAGGGGTGCCCGGGCCGAATTGTGATCCCAATCCGACCCTGTTCATCACGTTAGTGATGTCACGTCAGCAAATCGTGCCTGCCTTCCACGAAGAACATGTTTTCATTTCCGTTGGGGAACTGCGAGGACGGGCTTTTTGCTGAACTGGGCAAGGCAGGCTGGAATTGTGCAGCTGAAGGTAATCCGCCGCCGCTTCCTTTTCCTTCGTGTGCTTAGTGTCGCTGCTCACGGCTTCGCAGCGCTTTGCACGTTTTAGCTTGTGACCGGTGTTCTGTCGGCGTTCGCAAACACTGGACACAGTTTCGCCGTACTGCTTCCTGGATGGTTTCTGCAGTTGCACAAACTTTCCACGTTTGAAACGTCCCACTGCTCCGCTTTGTTCAGCCTCCCACTGGTTAACGGAGCTCTCCTGACAGAGGGCCATGTGTGACACGCTCCGAGCCGGCATAGCAGAACGGCCACAGGCTCCAAACGTTATGAGCACCGCTGTGCCTGACACAGTAACTTTCAAAGGAGAAGCGAGGCAGTTGGTGTGTGTGTTCTGCACTATTACATCTGAATCCACTCCGCATTGCACGCACATTATTAATCTCGTCAGTATGTGTGATATACCACTTCAACGTTTCTGCTAGTGAACCAATTTAATAAACATTTCTGCACAATTCCACAGCAAGTATTTCCAGGTATGGTGTAATTTGCACTTTACAAAAAATGCCAACAGAGTAGACATTACAGAAAGAAAGGCATTCTAAATCCCATGCCCACATGTGTCCGCCGCACCACAAGAACCAGTCCCATAAACAAATTTCATTATCTGTAAAACAGACTGACGGGCCGCTTTAAAATGCAGCATTTTTGAGCAAAAACAAGCAGAGGGAGAGAAATTGTGTATTTAGAAAAGGTCGTTTCAATTAAATAGTAGCATGCCAGGAGGCTCCTAAGGTAGAGAGCTAGGGAACTGGGCTGGAATTTAAGTGGATCTAAATAGTGCAACCTACTTCAACTCCTTGTACATTTAAAAATCAGTTGCAAGCACTAAGATCTTATGCTGCCTTCTGAGACGTGCTCTTGTCACATGGACGTAAAACTCGCCCTTACAGAACATGAAATTACATGTGGGGGAGGGATGATAGTGGAGGCGCTCCCTTGCCCAAACATTTTGTATATACATCAGTCAGCCAGCCCTAGCATATTATCGGGCCCCTTACCAATATTTATAAGGCAGGGGGTCGGTCCTCCTTTGGTCTGACAGCACACCAATTTCACTGTTTGGAAGACCTCAGGAGATCAGTTCTTCAAAATAGTACAATATGGAGTATGGAGAGACAGTGGGCTTTGGTACCACCCCGTTCGTGTCTACATTATATCTTTCATGCTGAGGGCCTGCGCTTCAGATTTATTGCCATGTGAAATCCGACCGATGGTTACCAGAAGCTGCGCTTGAGTCACATAGTTTGGGTTTGATAGCAGGATGCTATGAAATCCTCTGTAGATTTATTTTGCTGCCCTGCCTTTCTGAAATTAAAAAAAAGAGTGCATACTCGTAGCATGCATTTTTATCAGCACTGACATGGAGAGCTGTCTGTAATTCTGCTTTCGAACTTAGTACTCATGGCCCAAAACTAACTACAGTGTGCACGTGCTGCTCTGCACTTAGTAACTGCCAGCACTCTAATTGCGTGGCACAGGACCTGGCAGCATTACGAGGAGCAGCTGGGCAGCAGGCAAAGCAGGACATGCTGAACCCAGTCAGCACAAGGTGATGCAACACAATGTGACTAGCCCATCATCTCTCAAAGATCAGGTAAGTGGAGCAAATCATTTTCGGCGCTGGGAGGACTATTGCTGATTTTGCAATTTGTGTGTTTGCCTTGAAAATGAGGACTGTGCATTTTTGTAGTGTTTTCATTGCGACAGATAGTTTGGACTAGCTCAGCTGTAGGATACAAGTCCACATTTGTTAGAAGAAATAGCCGAAAGAAATAGCAGATACCTGAAAAGAAGGCCGTTTCTAATCTACAAGTTGCTTTTGACTTTACCAAATTAAAAAGACTGGCTAACGAGAACCCTAAACAAAGAAAGCTTTTAAAAACGATACTCTCATCCAGAATCACAAGTGTATGCACTTTGTGATTTAAAATGTGGTTGGCAGTGGGCTGAAGCAGGTTAGTTAATAGCAGGAAAGTATTTGTGTGTTTGAATTTCACATACTTGCTGCATTGTCTCTGCAAGTGTGTCCTTTAATTTCCATTAAATTCAATTACTAGATCAATGAACAACAGCTGAAACTGATTGATCCAAACATACATGCGGTTGATTAAAGTGTCCAAAAGCAAAATGAGCAATAGTATGCTGCGGAAACCATTGTCCGTCTCCTTAATTAAATCCACTTATGGTAAAATGCCACCCTGACCCACTACACTGTATGTAATTGGCTTATTATGAGATGGAAAGGGTTAACTGTTTTGAAAAGAGTCATATGACATTTTTGTTCTTCCACCACTGTTGCCTCTTGAGGACTAAAGAGTCATACATGTTGTGCAAATGATTCGGTGCACACTTGTTAAAATATAGAATGTTTAGGATACACTACAGGAAGACCTGTGCAAACAAGCCTGAAGTGGACAAATTGTAAAAGGAAGCCGTAATTTAAAAATATGACATTGTTTCTATCTTCACATGGAGTTAATTTGTGATGTATTTTTCAATACTCAAGTCAATGTGAGTGGATGAATTATTGAGTTTCTAAGTGAACGTGTTGGCAGCGCCCGCTTTAGCATTCCTGGCGCCTGATGCAACAATCTCTTTTGGGGGCGCGTACACCAAGCTTGAGGAGGTGGGGGGACCGCCATGTTCACATACACTCTGAAAAAACGAGTCCTTAAAACTAACAATGGCACGTGCTTTCACAGTGCATGCACAAATGGTGTGCCCCCATGCTTTCCACTCAGTGATATGGTGTCCTTAATCGCTATTGTGTGTCTTGGACAGCACAGCTATTCATTGATGAGACAGGCCAAGAGAGCAGAGGTGTACTCTTTTCTTGCTTTTCCTCAGTATTTGCTTTTCTTCCTACCCTTCACACCTTACTCCTTCCCTTCTCTCCATTCTTCCTTCACTTTCTGCCTTACGTCCACGTTTCTTCTCAATCGCCACCTCCCATCATTAACTGCTTTTCATTTTTTACCTTCTCATCTTTCCCTTTCACTCTCTTTTCACGCACTCCCCGCAGTCTGGTCTTCTTCCCTTTCTCCTCTTTCCTTTTTTCATTCTCTTCCTGTTCCACTCCAATCTTGCACTCCCCATCTCTGCTTTCCTCACTTCTCTTCACATTCTTTGTCTACTGTATCTATCTTTGCCTTCAGACCTCTCCTCCTTCATCACTCCGTCTTTTATGTTTTTCCTTCTTGCACATTTTTTTTATATCCACTCCAGGAATCAGTGTTTGTTTTCAGGGTCATAAATTTAAATCTTGGTGTGGCAACTCAGTCTTTCATCTTCATGAGGTCGATAAAATTTGTGCCGTTGAGCTGGAGCACAACATTTCAAATTCATTGTCAAGGCTTCCTTTGGTGAATATGTGCTTTACAAACATACATGGTATGTTAAGGACACAAATGTATATCAATCTTTTTTTTCCCCCGATTTCTTTGCAATATTGCACTGCCATTATTCTCTCTGTACCTCATTGACCCAGTACCTTTCATACTCTTATCCGTTCCCCTGACCTCCTTTCTTTCCTTCGTCCCATCTTTTTTCTCTCCCTCAGCACCTCCAGCCATGCCTCCTTTCCCCTCTTGTTTCTTGCTTCCTTACACCCTCATTCCATTCATCCTTCCTTACACCCTCATTCATTCCCAAAGGGAGGGGTAGCTATCATTCATAAAGACAACATTGCCATCATGGAAATAGACTCATGCAAGTACAACACATTTGAATGTCTTACCACCAACTTAAAGACTAAAGATAATGGATCACTACGCTGCCACCTCCTCTACCACCCACCAGGCAACACCTCTGCATTCGGGGAACATCTATCAGACCTGATTGCTCACTGTGCTCTCGGAGACTCCAACAACCTAATTCTTGGTGATCTTAACCTGCGATGGAATGAAACAAACAACCCGCTCATTCAAACGCTATCCAATCTCCTCTGTGACAACAATTTAGCCCAACACTGCACAGAGGAAACGCACTACAAAGGAGCTACCTTGGATGCCATTATCGCTCAACGAGACACAATCACGATCGACCACATACTCCCCGTGGACTGGTCGGACACCACATGATCTTATTCCATATCAACCAACAAATACTCTCTCAACCACCTATGCAAGACCCCCCCAAATGGGCCAGAAACCTCTCCCAGATTCCCGTAGCAGCCTTTGAAGAAAGGATAAGCTCGCTTCTTCCCTGCACCAACGACCACCTCTCCACAACCGAACTCACCGCGCTTTACAACTCTAATTTGGTGGGTATGCTTGACCAACTAGCTCCTCTAAAGTTAAAAAAAGCCGAGCCATTCCGTCCAGGTCATGGTTCAACACTGACATTAATTCCGAAAGGAGAAAATTAAGAGCCAAAGAAAGATGCTGGAGGAACAACCCTACTTCCACCCTCCGCGAACAACTTAAATCAGCTCGTAGGAAGTACAACAATCACATCAAAAACAAGAAATCCACTTTTTTCCGCAATGCGCTAGACATCGCAAAAAACAGACCCAAAGAGCTCTACAGCATCATCAGGCAACAAACCTCCAAACCCGTTACCTCCTCAATACAGGCATCCAAAGAACTCTGCGACAACTTCGCCAACTTCTTTAATGACAAGATTACTAAGATTGAACTCTCGCTGGACACTGTGAGAAGTTGGCCTGGCATATGCTGTCCACTAATTATAGTGGGCACCTTGCACCTGTCCAAACAACCCCTTATTGGAGATAGGTTAAAGACAACCTTATTGAAAGCTATCCTAGTGGTAGCTATGGAGAGCAGCCTTCAGGCTAAGTCTTGAAGGAATGTAAAGCAGCTTGTTTTACCAGTCTATAATCTCTTGAGTGACCAAATGAAAGAGCACCACACCAGGTATATATTCAAAATATATGTATTTATTGCTAAACACACCCCTCTAGTCTCTTTATGAGGCTAGAGTTCGAAGTACATAAGTTAGAAGTTATTAAATCACAGTAATAGCACAAATACACGTTTGGGCCCTAGGGGCGTACTCAAACCATATACCAATAAAGTGGTATGCGAACCACGACTGAACTAGACACTAGGCCTAGAGCCTCTAGAAGTGCTTGGACCACAAGGAACCACCCAAGGTAGTGACACAGGGGACCCACGGGAGACGCGTGCAGTGTAAACACACAACCGCGATACGCCGTTGACTTCTATGGAGAAAGTCGGGATCGGGAAATTAGAGAAAAGGGACACTTAAAAGAGGACTTGGACCAAACCCTTTGAGATCTAGGACTTTGAAGAGTCTCTACCCACGGGAGCACCGGAGTACTCGTGTTACCTCACCCAGGGAAGCCGGGTGCATAGGTGCCTTTCGGGGTCGGGTTTCGTTGTCGATTCGAATGGCGATCTGCTGCAAAGTGCTGCTGGCGGCCAAGAGAAAAGTGTCCGGGTGGATCCAAGAGTGGATCGGAGTTCTGAAGAACCTGAAAGCAGAGGGGACAGAGTCTGGGTCACTAGCCAGTGACCAGGAAGGCGATGGACAGATGCCCACCGATGTCGAGTGCTTCAGGTGCGTTGACGGTCGTCTTGACTCTTCAGCCACGAGGTCCAGGAGGCGTTGTCGGCGACCAGGAGCAGGATTCGGGCTGGGACACGATGTCTGTCGAGTGCCGAGGTGTCGGCGACCGGATTGGACCCAACAAGCCTTGGCAACGGCAAGTCTCGGTGAAGATGTAGATCGTCGATGGTGCAGACCAGCAAGGTCTGTGGAACTCACCCAGCGAGGGTAAGTGAGGGCAGGCCTGGAGCAACCAGGATGCCAAGTTAGAAAAGGATTGGCCTTCGTTAAGGGCTACTAGCCAACGGGCTAGCGACCGCGAAGGAGCCTCGTGACGCCGCACGTGGATCTGGCTTACAGGACACTCGTGGAGTGGGGGCCAGTGATCTTCGGTGCAGGTGGTGCTGGAGGCTAGGGCTACTCGGAGCCCAAAGCACAACTTCTTGGGAGACCCAGAAGATGATGCACTTGCAAATGTGCTCGGTGTCCAGGGGTCACGGTCTCAAGTCACCCACGATAGCCACGGGCCTCAGCTTTGCTGGGGACTCAGGGTAGCCTCGGGAAGTCTGAGAATCCACCTCTGGTGATGCGATGACTTCGGCGTCCGACGGGAGCCTCAGAAATGCGAACCGGACAGATGCTTCTTTGGTGCCTGCCAAGCAGGGGAGTCACTCCTTGACCCCAAGGGAGATTCTTCTGTCCTCTAATCGTGAGTAGAGCGTCGAAGGTCCAGGATTCAGTTTCAGAGTTTCGTCCAGGGATAATCTAAAGTCCTAAGGACTGGGTTCCTATCTTTATACTAAAGATAGGGGTTGGACTACTCTGTGGCCCCACCTATGGGTGGGTCAGGGCAGAGGGGTGGCTACACCCTTTTCCTTTGTCCAGTTCGCGCCAAAGCAGGGGCTGCAAGCCCCTGATCCGGTTTGAACTGGGGTATGCACAGGGACACCAAATGTGCCCCCAGTGCAGGACTTCAAAGCACACAGATGGTGCTCCCGCCCAGCCCCAATACACATCATCCTGTCTGGGGAGGTGGTCACACCTCCCTGGGACAGGAAACCTATTGTCCAGGCCTCCCCTGCCGGAGTTTCGTCCAGCAGCAGGAGGCCAGACTCGTGTCTGTGGCAGCAGCATCCATTTTGTGATGCCAAGGCTTTGGAGAGAAGTTACCGGGTTAGTCAGAGTTAACATGTCTTTCCCTCTAGAAGGGTGGAATGCTACCCCCGCCGCCAGAATTGGCGGGGGGGGGGGGGTAGTATTCTAAGATGTTTGACACCAAACACGACATGTTTAGGTGCAGCCATTCCAAAGTTAGCATTTTAGCGCGAGGATATAATGCGCTTATGAGTATATAGTCAGGCTGCACTACAAACAGCATCAGAGATGGTCTCCGAACGCTGCAGAGGGGCCCTGCTCATGCAGGGGCACCCTCTCACATAGGAACCATGCACTCTGCCTTTAGGATTGATAAGGCCTGCCTTAGGAGTGACTTATAGGTTTATATGTGTGTATGTATTTAGGGATATAGGTAACCTATATCACAGTAAGGGGTGCATGCACCACCTTACCTAGGCTGCAGTAGCAGACCTGTGGTGTCAGTTTGGATGGCCTTCCAGGGGTGGCATAATACATGCTGCAGCCCCTGGTAGGCCTCTGAGGTACCTATGCCCTTGGTACATAGTATACCATATACTAGGGACTTATAAGGGCACTCCAGATTCCAATCAGAGATGTGCCTAAGGCACATGGAAACCTTTTTACAGAGAAAGCAGATAGACTGGGGCCCTGAATAGCAGGATCCCAGTCCAACTAAGTCATAAACCAGCAAAACACCATAAAAAAAGTGGGGGCAACCATATAGTCAGATTCCACCTTCCTACAGATACTATCAATACTCCCCCCACAAAGAGCAGCATGTCCGGGGCGTATGTTATCGCTCCGTGTCCCTCTTCCAAATCTTGGCTAAGCTTCCGCCCCATTCAGGAATCTGAGATAATCACTCTGATCTCCACCTCTAAACCCTCATCTCATGTCCTAGACCCCATTCCTCCCCTACTGACCAAAAAGCTGAAACGCTCCCTAGCACCGCTTTGGTGCACGATCATAAACAGCTCCATGAAAAATGGAGTCGTTCCAGACTGCCTTAAAATGGGACAAGTCACACCCTTGCTGAAAAAACCCGGCCTTGACATAACGGATTTGAATAACTTCAGACCTGTATCGAACCTCCCCCTTCTGTCCAAAATCCTAGAAAGATGCGTACTCCAACAACTAACCCAACACCTGGACAACATCAACCTCCTGGACTGCCAGCAATCTGGATTCAGAAAAGGCTGTAGCACAGAAACCGCGATCCTCAACATCATCGACGATATCCACAAATCACTAGACTCCGACCAATGCTGCCTCCTCATCCTCCTAGACCTATCGGCTGCACTTGATACGGTAGACCACAATCTCCTCATTAGGGCTCTCCAAGAAAGAGCCGGTCTTGGTGAGGTGGTCCTCCAATGGTTCTCTTCCTTCCTACACAACCGCACTCAAATAATAAAAATGAAAAACTTTGCATCTGACCTCCACCCAGTCAACAAGGGAGTCCCTCAAGGCTCCGTGCTCTCCCCCCAACTCTTTAACATCTACATGGAGCCTCTCACCAAACTACTCAAAACAGCCAACATCCGCTTCCATCTGTACGCAGACGATACCCAGATATACTTGGAAACCACCTCCTTCAGAGACATTCAAAGACTCAATGACGTACTGAGAGATGTCCAACACTGGCTGTCATGTAATCACCTTAAACTAAACCCTGATAAAACTGAGACACTCCTCATCTCGAATAAAGAGGAAAACCCCCAAATTGCTGAATGGCTAAAGGCCATCGATGCGCTCAACGGGAATCTCACCCTGGCCGACTCTGTCAAATCACTAGGCATCACGCTAGACCCGAAACTGAACATGACCAGACACATCAAGAATTCGGCCAAGAGTGCTTTCCTTAACCTAAAACTACTGAACAAAATAAAACCTTTCATTCCGCCCAGTGATCTCAAACAGGCCACCCAAACACTGGTGCTATCAAGACTGGACTATGGGAACGCAGTCCTCGCAGGAATAGCAAAATCACAGCTGGCTCCCATCAGAACAACTCTGAATGAAGCAGCCAGAATGGTCACTGGAATCAAGAAATTCGACCATATTTCTCCTGCACTCAGAGATCTTAAGTGGCTTCCAGTCGAAATGCGGATTAGCTTCAGAACAGCCTGCCTCACTCAAAGCCCTACATACCGGCAAACCCGAATATTTGGCGGCCAAACTCAAGAAAGCCGGTCAGGTCAGGAACCTCAGAAGCTCAAACTCCCTCCTACTCATCCCGCCAAAAACTCGAAAACAAAAAACTGCGGCGCGATCCTTCGCCGGTAGCGCACCTAAAATCTGGAACTCTATTCCCCCTCACATCAGAACCATTCCCTCTTTTGTAAAATTCAAAAGCCAACTCAAAATCCTGTTCCTCGACCGCTCCCTAGGGAATCGATAGGATCTATCGGAGCGGGGAAACAGACACCTTGCACTACTCGATCTCCTTGTTCTCAAGACTACGAAGCACCCACACAGCGTCCTGCAATGTTAATGTGTTCTTTCTTATGTTTTGTTTGTTGTGAATCTCTACATTGTATCTGCTGTAATGCGCTCCGATACCCTCGGGTCAGGCAAGCGCTATATAAAACTTCTTAAATAAATAAAATAAATAAATAAATTCCCCATCCTTCGTCCCTTGGTGCATTTAATCCTTCTTCCTCCATTCATTCCGTACTTTCTTTTTTTCCTGCTCCTTCCTTCATCCCTTCTTTAATTTCTTCCTTTCTTATCCCCAACCCTTCCTTCTGCGTTTCTTCCTCCTTTCCTTTCTTCTTTCTATTAATGTATCACATCATTGATTTCCTTTCTCCTTCGATCCCTTAATTTCTTCTTTTCACATTATTTTCTTATTTCTTCCTTCTTTCATCCATTACTTATTTCCTCACTCCAGTACCCCCTTCCACCATGCATTTGATGCCGCCTTCTTTAATGTATTCCATCCTTCCTTCATCCCTTCCTTTCTTTTAAACAGCACAGTACAAGCACATTCTCTTTAGTGTGCAAAGCTGCCTCAAGTCCTCTAATGACCTTTCCTAAAGCTGCATTTTGAGATTTGCACACATTCTCCTATTTGAGATCACTTTTAAGTTGCTGTCATAGGCTTCCCGTATGTTACATTATGTTATGTTGTAGTACTGATTTGTATAGCACACTAATCACCCAAGAGGGTATTCAGGCACTTGGGCAGGTGTGTAGGTGGGAGGTCCTCGAAGTGCTTATGTGAAGAGCCAGGTCTTCAGCTTCTTGCGGAACTCAAGATGTGAGGAGGTGGCTATGATGTGTTTAGGCTTGATGATGTGGTGGAACCACTAAAGGAAGTGGGTGGAGCCTCCGGAGGAAGTAGGCGGAGCTGGACAAGTGGGTGTGGCCTCCCCCAAAAAATTTGAGCACCTGCACCTAATATTTTACAAATTAAGCACTGGTCACAGCTGCCTTCTCATTGTTACCTTGCATGTGCTGAAGGGAACTAAGAAGCAGCAAGCGTGCTGCTTTAAGAGTGCCGTATCAGATTGAGAAATCAGAGGGGCAATGGGCATTCAAAATGCCCCCTTGCGGCTGCAGTCCCATACTTGCAGGACAGACAATCGGCACGGCACCACAAAGAGGAGGTGACGGATTCCACCATGCCGCAAGGAGGAGAGAAGTGCAGCAGCAAGACCGGAGCAGGACGCACCACCCGGGCAAGAGGCGGAGGAAAGTAGGAGTGCCCTCATGGCATCGTAAGCGCGCTTCCCAGCATCTCCTGCAAGCAAGCCGGGTTTGTGCTCAACCGGACCGGCACCAGATAGCAATGCGGAGGATGCACTAAACCCGACTCCGGCAAAGGAGACACTCCTACCCGCCGAAAGCACAGCATAGAGATGGAGGGTCGAAGCATTTCCCGACAGCACGCCACAAACAAGCCTCAGCCGGACCGGCAACGAAAGAAACAGCACGGACGCGTTAAGCGCGACATCAACCGCTAAAGAGTGTTCCTTTCCTCCCCCCCACACCACCCCCACCTTAAAGGGCCAGCAAGCCAGAAGTGACGCAGGGAGGGAAGTGGACCCTACCCGCCAGAAAGCCCGTCGTGGAGGCAGCGGCACACGTTTTACACAGTGCAGTGGCAAACCCTACAGGAACAAAGTCTCACCCCGCCTCCCCAGGACTAAAATACGAACCCGCAGGTACAGGCATAAGTAAAGGGGAAATTGCCGGAGCCCAAAAGGACAGACATTGGGCAGAGGATTAGAAGCGCCAGGTAGCACGCAAGCAGCAGCAACTAAACTGATGCAAGGACGCTGGGGGGAAAGGCCCGCATAGGACAACAAAGCAGGCACACAGGGACAGCCCTCCAAGGATGAAGCGACTTGGCGTGCCGGAGGCTATCACCCAGGCAGGCAGTCTGGACAGCCCCAAAAAGGGGGGACGTCACCCAGCTACCCGAGGCCACCCCCACGTTTGGACAATTGGGCAACTTAACACGGGCAGCTCAGGAGGCAAAGGGGCATCAGATACCAACCAGGGACAGCCCAAAAGGGCGTTGCAACCTGGTAGGGGACGGAGGAGCGTGCCTTGACAAGCATAAGCAGCAAAGCCTTAAGCAACGGGGACAGCTAACAGACATGCCAACCCTCCAGATTCAGGCGGGAGACTACCGATTTCAAGGCTAGTCTCCCGCCTCCCGATTCCTGCAAGCAAAAACCCGATTCCGCGGGGGTTTCAGCTGACAGGGCTTGGTATTGTGTAACGTGCTAATTCTTCCAGCAATAGTCAGAGTGGCGATGCAGAGGCTCTAGAAGGGGTGAAAAACCAACAAAGCCTCATTAACAAGCGAATGGTCTTTTAAAGACCCGTGAAGTACTCGGGGGCGGCTGTGTGTGTGCCCGGGAAGCTGTTTCAGCCCGGGCTGCCACACACGGGGGGGGGAGGGGTGTATGCACTGCCAGCAGGGGCCATTTCAAGGGGCAGTTTGACAAGCAGAAACACTTTTGTCATGCAAAGCACGGGCTGAAGTAGGGGCTCATCAGGGAAGGGCTCCTCGGTGGTCTGCTTTAAATAGGAAAAAGATGAATGCACCTGGGGGCCGTCATGTAAATTCAGACATGTGTGCTCCACCTGTTTGGGGGTGGCACCCAGCAACAAACTGCAGGAAAGGCAGAGAAGACTGCGAAGTGTTCAAACAAGAGAAAGTGGGAAAGAAGTAGTGCGAAAGGAAGTGCAACTCAGGGGGCATGGGAGGGTTTCAAGCTGGCCCACTCCCCCATCAATACCCACAGACTGAGGGAGCTTGCCAACATTCACAAAAACCAGGCAGACACACAACTACTACGTGGGGTTTGAGAGGGGTTTTATGATTCCGTTCACTAGGTCCGTCAGGCTAGGAGAAACAAAAAACCTTCGCTCAGTGCTCGAACACCCAGAGATAGTACAACAGAAGATTGAGAAGAAGGATTTAGGGAGAGTAAAGGGTCCCTTACGATCACAGTGCCCTCCTGGCCTAGTGATCTCCCCTTTAGGGGTAGTGCCCAAGAAGGAACCCGGCCACTTCGGGTTGATTCCCACCTATCTTTCCCAGGGGGTATTTGGGGGGGGGGAACTGCACAGTAGGGTACGCCTCAATTGAGGATGCAATAGAGTTAGTGCGCAAAGCAGGGCGGGGTGCCCTGATGGCAAAAGCAGACAATAAATCGGCCTTCAGACTCCTCCCAGTACAACCAGATGGCTACCACCTCCTTGGGATACGGTGGGACCAGCTGGGAGCCACTTTAGAGAAGCTGCACAAAGAATAACTGACCAAAATGGATATGTTCATTGTTCATTGTGCATCTGGTTGGGTGGTGGTGGTGGTGTTGTTGGAGTTTATACAGGAACAAGCTGCTGGGTCACATCGGGCACAACCTGACTATGGCAGCTAGAATGTTTGTCAGCACCATTCTGATGTGGTCAGAAACATTCCCTCAGCAGAGATGGAGGGGGGGGCTGGTCCACAGGGGCTTTAGACAAGTCACGCAAAAAACTCAAAGTGGCAGTCACCAAGTCCTGCAGGGCGAATGGGTGGGAAACCATCAGGCATGGGCTGATTAACCACAGGTGCCCAGAATATTTCAGCCACGATGGGGCCCACATCTCCGATGCCGGCACAGAAGTTTTCTGGGCCAACCTATGGGAAGCCATGGCATTGGCAGGGTGCAAATGAGGGTGACCAAACCAGTTGAGGTGAGTCATCCGAGGACATAAGCCCTCGGGCAGAATGACGGTAAAGGAAATGAGCTCAAAGAGGGTTTGAAAAGCCAAACCCAACCCCAGCAGGGTGGCAGACCAGGCTACTTACCTTGGGATGCCTTACGGCAGGTTAAAGCAGTCAGAGATGGGGGTACATGAAACACGGCAATCGCAGCCCAGGCCCACAGGAGGGCGGACTACAGCGTTCAGGTGAAGGTAGCAAGTTAAGGCTAAAAGAGGTTGTGGGACTACCCACCCCCCCCCCCCAACCTCCCCAATGCTAAAAGGAAAAATCCAGTTCAAAGACTCCAATGACATCACTAACCATCAAAGTGATTTATGGCATGATTTAGGACTATATTATAAACCGGTCTAGTTGACTTATGAACCGATTTGTGATGATTTGTACAATTGATTTATGACACAATTTAAGTGGATGCTTAGCAATTTTTGACAAGTCTTTGACAGTGATTGATTTATGACTCACAAGAAGGAGGAATGATATATGGGCCAAAATAAAGCAAAGGGGGGTTTAAGCTGTAAATCCGTTAAAATAATAAAGCTGCGCCCAAATACTTCCAAACTGACATAAGTGGTGTTGTGATTCATTACAACATGAGTGGGCTTGTGTGAGGTTTACAGCAAGACTGTCATACGTAATCATTTCCAGTACACTTATTGAGATACAGAGTCTAAAACGCTTGAGGGAACCATAACACTACTGCCGCCTGCCCAGGGCTACCCGGCATGTGTTTAAGGGAACAGTGAAGCAACAAGCGTGCTGCTTAAAGAGTGCTGTATCTGATTGCGAAATCGGAGGATCAGCGGGCATGTCCTTTTTGGAGTGCTGTCCTAGGAATTGTGGAGCAAAAAGATGCTTCAACTAATCGTAACTCCACTAGTCTCTGCTGTGTTAAAGGGGCAGTCCTACATGCTGCACGACGGAAACAGCGTGAGGAAACTAACTGAGAGCACACCGTTTTCAGAGTACTGATCCTAGAAAAAAAATTGTGGAGCAGCGATCCTGCAGTGGTTACTTCTGCAAGCAAAAGTGGGCGCTCCTGGACTGAACGTGGAAAATACTGAGAAAGGAGCGCGAGAGCAAAACTGTTCGTGAAGGTGAAGTCTTGGTCTATTATTATTAAAGAATTTAAGGTACTGTTCCTTGTCATTACAGCAGGACTGCCGCAGATGCCTTAAGCTTCCTCAGGAAATTCAGGAATTCTCCTCCCCATCCGGAGATAAACCAGTCATACCATATGCCCAGATCTGTCACCAGACTAGAAAACAATCCCATAGAAGGAGGACTAGACTTGCTGTTATTTGTGATTGAATATGTGATTAAACAGGATAATTATTCTAAATATAATCACAGGTTCTTTACACAATACTCTACTTAATTTTAATTCAGGCCTTATTCTCCTCTACCTCCTTCAGTTTCCCTAATTATAAACGCTGCAGCAGGAAGGTCTTAGCCATCACCATTTCTAAATGAAGCGGGGGAACCTTTGATACATTGGAATGAATGGGCGATACATTTTTTCCTTCACGAAACAAAGCACATACTACTACACAATTTAGGAATAAAGGGAAAGAAAGCATTTGAAAATCTTCCATAATCTAATCTAGAAGGAGAAGGCAAACTACATATAGATGTTTACCAACTCTAGAAAACTTTGGGGAGAAGATAAAAATAGTATTAGACAGACCTATATTTTTCAACAGAACTAAGGGTGGTAATGAGAAAGTGACATGCTATATTGCCATATTTAGAGGGTTATCCATGACATGTGATTTGGGGTCTTTAGGGGACTCCCTTATTAGAGATCAATTGGTGAGATGTACCAATAAGCACACAATTCATGAAAGATTACTAACATTGAATCATAACGCCCTGTGGCTGTTTGTTTTGCCCCTCGCTGGGGCCAAAGACCGGAGACCGCGGAAGGGAGGCAGAGTACGGACCGGGAGCTGGGGGAGTGTAGGACCACACTCCCCAGTGTCCCCTGCGGTTTCCAGCGCCGTCGCGCAGCCGCCAGCGTTGCTTGTGCGCCAGGAGGCGCCTTTAAAATCTTTCAGGGGCTCCCGCAGCGCGGGACACCCTGTGGCTGTTTGTTTTGCCCATCACTGGGGCCAAAGACCGGAGACCGCGGAAGGGAGGCGGAGTACGGACCGAGAGCTGGGGGAGTGTAGGACCACACTCCCCAGTGTCCCCTGCGGTTTCCAGCGCCGTCGCGCATCCGCCAGCATTGCTTGTGCGCCAGGAGGCGCCTTTAAAATCTTTCAGGGGCTCCCGCTGCGCGGGACTCGCGCGGGCGTGCCCGGGCCAAGGGCGGGCCCGTCTGCGGCAGTTTGAGGCTGGGCCACCCCCGTCGGTTTTCGCCAAAGAAGTAAGCAGACTTGGTTCCTGGATATTACTTGGCTCAAGGTCAGTGCCCTATTGACCCTCCATATCTTTCACTGTTCCGGCGGGCTTTCCGGTCTTATTTGGTTGCTCTTGAACTACATTTGGGTACACTTGGTATATGGCCTTGACAAGAGTAGGTGCTCTACTGGTATTTTAAAACACAAGCAGTGATCCCACAGCATCTATATCGATAAAGCTAGTTGAAAACAAGTAGAAAAATGGGCAAGCGAATCGGTGCTGATAAGAAACAAACAGCTCTTCCGAAACCAAAACCCAAAGTCCAACCCACCTCCATTGATAGGATGTTGGAGAGAGCAATTGGAGTGGTGGCAACACAAATAGAACGGACTGAGAGACGGCTATCACTCACTCCAAATTTGGACCTAACCTTGATAGATTCCGACACATCACAAGTCTCTGGGCCTTTGATCAGTAACACCCCCAGGGCCCAGCTAACTATCGACGAAGTGCCCAATGTTGATCTACATACGGAGGTAGTACCCACGCGTCAAGTGAAGAGAGGAAAACCCAAAGCACCAGTGAGAACAGGGGTGAAAAAGAAGAAGGTAGCAGAAGAAACCACGGACGGTAATGATATCGGGGAAGGATGTTTATCTAGTAGTACTGAAAGGGGTAAGGAACAACCTGCATGGGTCACAAATTTAGTGGTGGACTTACAATTTCAAGTAAGGGCTATTGTAAAGGACAAACTTAAAATGTTGGTAGAAAGGGTTGATATGCTGACCATGTTGCTAGAGGCCAGGACAGGGGTCACAAATGGAAGAGAAGGGACTGGTAGTGGCCAAGTAACACAGGCTGCATCTAGTATCAGCAAGGCTGCCCCTACCTGATGTCAGAGTGGCCCCCCTCCTACTACCGCTACTGACCAAGTAAGTCAGTGTATTGCAAGCCCTAGCAGGGCAAAATCAACACCTGTTCATCCACATAGCAGTGGTCCATGGCAAGAAAGTCGACAGCAGGAGGGGGTAGGACCCATTAATAACATTGACCTTTTTAAAGAAAATCATCCTCCACCGTGTATTAATTTACCACCAGCCTCAACTCCTTACGTTGTTGTTTTGTCAGGTATTCCCGAGCTTGGGAGGGGGCAAAAGGAATCACACCAGGATCTAAAAAATAAATGTATGTTCTGGTTAGCTAACAACAAGCAATTTCACTATGAGGATGCAGGAGAAATTCTAACGACCCGTCGAGTTGGCTGGATGGGCTGGAGACCTAAGGTATTGCAGGGAGACTGTGTAGTGATAAACTTTAGAAACCCATCAGTCGCCCGAGCAATCCTAAGTAGGGATGACTGGAGACAGGAGGGGACTATAAGAGCCCTTCCGCTAGGTTATTTTTATCCCCCAGGGAGAACACAATATTGCAGAGATGGATGGGAGGGGAGGCCTCTAAAACAAAATCACCAAATTGACAATTTAAAATTCCAACGGTTTAGGCTGCCACTCTTTAATATCCCCACAACTAATAGATTTGGTGTCCTTGAAGGAGTGGATTGACTCGAACTTAAGGGGTATGGGTTGAAGGAGCATAATCACCTGGAAGAGTTAGAGGGGAATATTGCCCAAGCTGGGGTGACCGTAGACCAGCACATGACACTAGAAGAGGGTGTGACCAGTGGGAGGTCGAGAGGAACAGTAAGGGGGTAATAAGGCTGAACCCAAAGGGGCTAAAACGAACAGTCAACCTCGTATTTTCAATAGCGAGACTTCCCAGAAGCTAGGCTTGTGTACTGGCGGGATTTTGCACCCCCCCCGCCCCCAGAACTTACTGCCATAGATAGTCGGCCGGATCTATCGAGGTTGCGAGTTATATCTTGGAACGTAGCCGGCCTTGCCCCCAAAATGGATAATCCTGATTGGGGGAGCTTTATTGAGCAATATGAAATCTGTATGTTTCAAGAAACATGGGCAAGGGGGGATATCCCCAAACTAGGCTATGCCACATATACCATAGCAGCGTCATCAGGTGGTAAGGGGAGGCCGTCAGGGGGGCTGTGAATCTGGGTGGGGACACATTTGGGCTGCACATCTACACAGCTAGAAACATCTTCAAATGAGATTCTGTGGGTCCTCCTTAACTTCCCTTTAAGGATTACAGTTGCTCTAATAAAGGTCTACTCGAGACCAGTTAGCCGTAGTCCAGAGTCAAAGACCCTCGATGAGCTAACGACATTCCTTGCTACTATCCCTGATAACTACCTGATGATTGTAGGTGGGGACTTCAATTGCCAGTATGAGCCCCTAGATGGTATAAATAGGGATAACCCGTGTGAAGAAGATTTACATTGGGCTGTACCAGAAACAACTTGTCCATTAGTAAGAGTCTGGACTCCTCTGGTACTCCAGATGATTTCTCCGGTATTAAAACACTCAATGAGGGCATGTAACGGCAGAACTAAGTCGGATACCCCTGGTAAGCACACTTTTAATAGAATTGGCCAAGGCTCCTTAATTGATTATATTTTGGTTAGCATAACATCATGACACAGGGTAGTAGACTTTAAGATCGTGCCGCGTCACGATAGTGACCAGAATGCCCTAGTTCTAGAATTGCTTACATTAAACCCTGGGAGTACCACAGATTTGGCTACACCAGCTGATGGCAGATTGACTCTCACTAATTGTAGGAAGAGAGTCCGATGGGCGGAACTAAGTCAATCCCAAGAAAAGTTAAGCGCCCTGTACCAAACTGTTATTCCGATTCTTATGGATTCTATTCAATCTGCCTCAGCTGACAGTACCCAAATTGAATTACTGAAGATCGCACTAAAATCACACTAGGCTAACGGCCACTATGGCTGATTTTTTCTTCCCAATCAAAAAAGTTGGCAATAACAGGACACCCCGCCATCCTTGGTATAATGAAAAATGTTGAAAGGCTAAAAGAGCTCTGATTTCTGCCATTGAGGCTAATGATAGATGTAGGAGAGTAGGATCTGCCTCTTATGTTGCCCCCACTTTTTTTCTGATGTTTACACTGGTTTCTGGCTATAGTCAGGCTGGGACCCTGCCAATCAGGGCCCCAGCCTCTCGGTTCTCTCTAAACGACTTGGAGTGCACTCTAGGTGCACTAGTGATTGGATACTGTGGTACCTTATGAGTCCCTAGTATATGGTACCTTAGGTGCCAAGGGCATAGGTACTTCACAGGCCTACCAGGGGCTGAAGCATGTATTATGCCACCCCTGGGAAGCAGACTAAATCTGACACCACAGGTCTGCTACTGCAGCCTGGGTAAGGTGGTGCATGCACCGCTTACTGCGATATAGGCTACCTATATCACTACATAGATACACACATATAAACCTATAAGTCACTCCTATGGCAGGCCTTATCAATCCTGAAGGCAGAGTGCTTGGTTCCTATGTGAGAGGGTGCCCCTGCATGAGCAGAGCCCCTCTGCAGCCTTCGGAGACCCTTCTCTGATGCGGTTTGTAGTGCAGCCTGACCATATACTCTTAAGCGCATTATAACCCCGCGTTAAATGCTAACTTTGGGATGGCTGCACGGAAACATGTCGTGTTTGGTGTCAAACATCTTGGAATACTACCCCCCGCCAGCTCTGGCGGCGGAGGTAGCATTCCACCCTTCTAGAGGGATAGACATGTACCTACTGTGGAAACGCGGTAGAATCCTGAAGAGCCCTGGCATCACAAAATGGATGCCACCAGTCACAGACACTGGGCTGCCCTCCTGCTGATGACCGAAACTCACAGTGGAGGAAGCCCAACAATAGGTATCCTGTCACAGGGAGGTGTGACCACCTCCCAGACAGGGTTTAGTGTATTGGGGCTGGGTGGGTGCACTCCTAGAGTGCTTTGAAGTCCTGCACTGGGGGAGCAGAAGGCTCAGGGGCTACCTGCCCCTGCTCTGGCGCGAAACTGGACAAAGGGAAGTGGGTGTAGCCACCCACTCCCCTGACCCTCCCATAGGTGGGGTCTTAGAGCTAGTCCCTCCCTTCCTTTTTAGTATAAGGTAGGGAACACTTGCCATTGCAAACCAGATACCCCTGGACGACGCTCTAAAGAAGAATCCTGGACCTTCGACGTTCCACTACCTCTGGAACACTGAAGAATCTCCCTTGGAGTCAAGGAGTGACTCCCCTGCTTGGCAGGCACCAAAAACTGAAACGACGGTCGCAAACTACGCCGCTCCCGCCGGAGCCCGAGGTCCCTGCAGCCCAAGACGAGGATTTCCTGACTTCTCAAAGGCCATCGTGAGTCCCCAGCTAAGCTGAGGCCAGTGGACCCCACGAGTGACGAGGAACCGGAGTCCCTGGGTACCGTGCACTATTGTCGGGTGCAACCCCCTTCACGACGTTCTACGAACCTGTGCTTTGGACCACGTGTGGTCCCAGCCTGTAGCAGGAATCCCTCCTAAGATCAGAGGCCTACCCCGTCCCGAGTGACCGTGGGCCCCTGTTGAAGGAATCCTCCCGAGGCGTCTTCGCGATCCCTTGCCAGCCGGCTTGTGGGTCCCCTGAAGACTTTTCTAAAGAACCAAAGGGCTCCCTGGTTGCTCCAGGCCTGCCCTGACTTACCCTCACTGGGTGAGTTCCCCAGACCTTGCTGGTCTGCACCATTGACTTTTTACGCTTTCCACGAGACTTGCTGCTACCAAGGCTTGTTGGCTCCAATCGGGTTGCCGACACCGCAGTCAGCTGCAGACTTCGTGGGACACGCCGAATCCAGCTCCTGGTCGTCGTCGGCGCCTCCTGGATCTCGTGGTCGAAGAGTCAAGACACCCGTGAACGACCTGAATCTGCCGACGACGGTGGGTATTCATCTTCCTTGCCCCGAGTCACTGCCCAGTGACTTTGAACACTGTCCCCTCTGCTTTCAGGTCTTCCTTCTTCCGAATCCAGGCTTGGATTCCACCGGACACTTCTTCGGACTTCACAAGCAGCAAGTCTTCATTGGCTCCCATTGAAAATGACGCCGCGACCCGACACCAAAGGACACCTATGCACCCGGCTTCCCTGGGTGAGGTAACTCCAGCACTACGGTGCTCCTGTGGGTGTTGGCCCTAGAACTACTTACCCTGTAAGTGACTTGCTTGTAGCTACTCCCGAAGTGCCCTTAAACTCCTAATTTCCAACCGCGACTTGCCCCATTGAAGTCTACGGCGATCCGCGCCTGTGTTCACTCACTGCACGCGTCCCCCGTGGGTCCTTTACTTACCTGCCTTGGGTGGTTTCGTGAGGCCCCAGCACTTCTGAAGGCCCTGGGCCTTGTCTCCTTGCAAGTCGTGGTTCTTAAGTCTCTTTTAGTATATGGTCTGAGTACGCCCCTAGGCCCCAGCCATATTTGTGCTTAATTTATTGTGAAACGTTGATTTATGCATATGTTCCTATCTTCTAATCTCACAAGAGATTAGTAGAGAGTTGTGTGATAATAAATACCTATATATTTGATATATATACCTGTGTGGTGTCTTTTCATTTGGTGATTCAAGAGATTGTGTGGTAAAACAAGCTGCTTTACATTCCTTCAAGACTTAGCCTGAAGGCTGCTCTTCACAGCTACCACTAGGATAGCTTTCTATAAAGGTTGTCTTAAACCTACCTACCATAAGAGTCGAATTGTACTGGTGCAAGGTGTCCACTTTAACTAGTGAACAGCATATACCAGGCCAACTTCTCACAATAGACCTCTGATTAAAATCTATAGAGCGGCCTATCGAACTAGTATTGAGGAGGCAAAAAAGGGTGGGAAAGTGACAAGTGGGAAACTCTTAGAAGCTCCCTGGGCACCCGTGACATGAAGATATTCTGGAACGTGGTAAACACGGGTAGCTCCGAAGGAAAGCCGGCAATAGAGCCAAACTTAGGGGCAAATGTGTGGAAGGTCCATTTTGAGTCTCTCTATTCGAGGGCAAATCCAGAGCCCAATGTAGTGAACAACATATGTTATTCCCCGCAGGCCGATCGCTCTATTGTAACTATGATCACCCCTAGAGCGGTATATGATACCCCGATGATAACTCACAGAGGTAACCGGTGCTCTAAGCCAAATCGCACCCGGTAAGGCACCAGGGTTAGACACGATCCCTGGGTATTTGTTCCGTAATGAACCGACTATTTGGGCTCCATATTTTTGGATTTTATTTAACGCCATCATGCAAGGTATGGCAATCCCTACAAGTTGGGCCGGGGCTGAAATAATACCAGTTTATAAAAAGGGTTCCCCGATGTCGCCCACAAATTATAGGCCCATAAGCCTTATTGACATTAGCCAAAAAAAATTTGGACGTCTGTTGTTATACCGCCTGCAGAGCTGGATGGAGGAGCATAAAGTTCTTAGCCCGCTCCAAGCAGGGTTTAGAGAAAAAATGTCCACATTGGACCAGATTTTCAGGCTACAATTATTACACTGGAAGACCGTGTGTATAGAGGGTGGCAGCCTCTATCTAATTTTTGTAGACCTGAAATCCGCATTCGATGTGGTCCCAAGAGATAGGTTGTGGGCAGTCCTGCTAGAGATGGGGGTTCCGCTGTATTTGTGTCAAATCATGAAGAGGCTACACGAAGGAAATTACGCGCAAGTAAGATTTGGCAAGCACGGGGAACTCACCACACCCATCCCTGTAGGTAGAGGAGTACGCCAGGGCTGCGTTCTCTCCCCAACCCTTTTTAGTCTTTTTATAAATGGGTTAGTAGACTTTTTAAATACCGAGAAGGATTTAGATGCACCCAAGCTGGCAGCATGTATCATCCCGGCCATGATGTTTGCCGATGATACTTCGTTATTATCAAAATCTCCAATGGGTATACAGAGGGTCCTAAACAAATTTGATGTCTTCTGCAAGGAAAGGGGGCTTGAGATTAACCTGCAAAAAACAAAATTCATGGTATTTAACTCAGCAAAAAGTACCCGATCAAACCCATGTTTAGACGGTAGACCCCTAGAAAGGGTATCTGTCTTTGATTATCTCGGCATTACAATCACTGAAAAAATGGACTGGGGGGCACAAATTAAAAAAACCAGCCTGAAGTTTGTGCAAACAACAGGGGGTTTGTCCAAGGTGTTCCGAAATTCTAGCCATAAACCAGTGGGCCCAGTAGTAGAAATATACAAGGTTCAAGCTAGAGGTGCTGCTCTATATGGAGCTGAAATGTGGGGCCACGGTCGCATTGATAGCCTAACACAAACGGAAAACTCCTTTGTTAGACAATTGTTTGGTCTCCCCCGTAGTACCCCACTCATTCCGCTATGGTTAGATCTGGGGGTCAGGTCAATTGAGTAAGAAGTTTCTCTGAGACCCCTTTTATTCTGGAGACGTTTGTGGGTTACACCAGAAATGCTGGAGTACAGAGAAGAACTAAGAGAGGTGATGAATTTACCCAGGGCGAAGAGACTACCATGGCTTACCTATGTCAGGAACACCCTCATGCTTATGGGTCTGGGTAATCTGTGGGATAATCCCCACATGTCCCACAGTCACAAGGAAAGAGTTAAAGGTTTGCTACTGGGAGTATAAACTGGCCCAACTACAGGGGAACCATTTAATAGGAAGACTTACTGTAGCCTTCATGGAAATTAAAGAGCAGTACATACTAGAGCCGGCACTTAATGACATCAAGCCGGCTGCCGCAAGGAAGCTCTATTTACAATTCAGGCACGGGGTATTGCCACTGCGTGCTCTTACGAATAAATGGGCGGGCCTACAAACATTGGGTTGCCCGGCCTGCATTGGCGCAGAAGAATCTGAATACCACGTGTTTTTTTTCTGTACTGGCTATAAGAAAGCAAGAAAACGATGGCTGGTCCAGATATGCAGAAATTTGGGAACTAGGCAATGTTCAGAGGCTTTCAGGTTACTGAAATATGATGCTAGCCTCCCAATAGCTTTCTCGGTGGCAGGCTTTTTATTTTCCATGTGGTGTACTCTTAGAGTTTTCCTAAAAACGTCCCCTAAAGATGGCGTCTAAATCTGTGTACATCCCTTTTAACTGACGGAATTTTATATGAATTGTATGTATATTTTAGTATTGTTTTAATAATGTATTATCATGTCGTACATTACTTCGGCGAGCAGGACTATTAAGAAGTAGAATAGATGTCTGAGGGTCTACAACAATGTTTTTAGCCTTCTCCTTGATTGTAGTAAAATTTTTATTATATGAACTTTTCATTTATTAAATAAGGCATTGTAAATTGCTTATTATATATTGCACAAGCACTGTAATGTAACTAGCCATGATGCTAATAATCCCCTTATTGACTGATACAAGCGTTTTATATAAACACATGTTTTCGTTTGAATAGTCGATCCGAGAGATAGAGCCAATAGTGAAAAATAGCCTGGTTTTGTAAATTGAATTTACGCACAGCATATGCAATTAATTGCAGATCGTGATTTCAGGACTGATTGCAATATAGATTTCCGCAGGCTACATTATGTATTTAATATACAATGCTACTTGATATTTGTATATTTTTTACTTGTTTTAATATAAATGAAATGTTAGATTTTGTTTAAATGCTTTTATGGTCAAATTGATCGAAATAAAGTTTTACAAAGAAAGAAAGAATCATAATCTAGCTGAGGCAATAGAAATTGCTAATTGAACAAACTGCAATGTGTGTTAAGGAAATTAAAATTTCTCAGACGTCTACTAAAAGTAATTTAAAGAACATAAAGAGCATATAGAATGATTTATGCAAAGTTAAGGATTTACATACAAGGAAAAATTATAATAAAAAGCTAAATTATGAGTAGTTTAGATGTTCCAGATATGGTGCCAGTAACCACATAGCCAACACCCTTAAAGCCCTGAAAGATCAGTTGTTTGTAGAAAATTCAATACAAAGGGTCACTATGCCAGATCATGCAGCAGGGACAAGGGTAGTAAACAAAGTTAAACTATAGATTGTGAGGAACAAGAAAAGAATATCAAAATTTCAAATCCATCCTAATGGGGAAGAAAATGTGAAAATGTATCCCACACGTGACATCAAATTGGATGGAGTGACATTTAAGGTACATGCAGATTCATATTCTCCGTTCACCCTTATTGACGATCAAAGTTTTAAAAAATTTTAAGAATGTGACCTACACTTTAGAACCACAAGACAAATCCGGTACTGCCCCAGAGCTAATGGTTTGGTGGATCGAGTAAACTGAATGATTAAGAATTGCATCCAATTTACTTCCTTGTCACAAAAATCTATTGAGAAAACTATACAAGAATAGCTATGGTCCTATCACACCACACCCAACTCAGTGACCAGTGTTTCCCCATATGCCATGCTTAAAAGTAGGCAGTATGGTTCCAAGCTCACCTAATTGGCTTAATGAAGGAAACCCTGTATGGGTAGATAGAGAATCCATTGACAAAGAAATAAAACACCACCAGGAGAAATACAAAGAGGTAGGATTCCAAGATGGGTATAAAACATTGTGACTGGTTTGTGGGGCAGTGGGTAGTGGTCAAAAAGGATTATGTTACTTACCCAGTAAGCATCTGTTCTTGGCATGTAGAGCTGTAGATTCACATGCTTTGCATACTCCTGCCATCTAGTGTTGGGTTCGGATGTTTGCAATTTGTTTTTCTTCAAAGAAGTCTTTCCAGTCACGAGGTAAGGGGACTCATCCTTTCAGTGATAGTGCGCATGGGCATCGACCCCATTGTTAGATTGTTTTCCCGCAAAAGGGTGAGAATTAAGTAAGTTAGCGTAGTAAAGAGATGTCCATGCATAGATAATGTAAATGAGAACTGCAACAACTACAGGTGCCCGGGGAGGTGGGAGGGCGCATGTGAATCTACAGCTCTATATGCCAAGAACAGATGCTTACTGGGTAAGTAACAATCCGTTCGAGGCATGTGTGCTGTAGATACACATGCTTTGCATAGACTATATAGCAGTATTCTCCCAAAGAGGTGGCTAACCAGTAGATATTACAGTTGTCTGAAAAGGTGTCTTTAGCACTGCTTACCCTACATTGGCTTGTTGGCGTGCTAGTATAGCCACACAATAGTGTTTGGTAAATGTGTGTGGTGTAGCCCATGTTGCTGCGTTATAAATGTCAGCTATAGGAATGTTACCTAAAAAGGCCATAGATGCCCCTATTTTGCGAGTGGAATGCGCTCTAGGGGGTATAGATCAAGTTCTTTTAGGTGTTGCGTAGCAAGTTTGAATGCACTTAGCAATCCATCTTGAGATGGTAGATTTAGAAATAGGATTGCCTTTGTGAGGTGGTGCAAATGAAACGAAAAGTTGCTTTGTCTTACGAAAAACGTTTGTCCTTTCGATATAATACAATAAAGCTCTTCTGACGTCTAGTGTGTGAAGAGCCTGTTCTGCTACTGAATCAGGTTGAGGAAAGAACACAGGTAACTCAACTGATTGGTTAAGATGGAAAGCAGAAACTACTTTGGGAAGGAATCTGGGATTAGTGCGAAGAACTACCCTATGTTTATGGAGTTGAAAGAAGGGTTCTTCTAAGGTTAATGCCTGTAGCTCACCAACTCTCCTTAATGAAGTGATTGCAATGAGGAAGGCAATCTTCCATGAAATAAACTGTAAAGGACAATTGTGTAATGGTTCAAAGGGTGGACCCATAAGCCTTGTAAGTATAACATTAAGATTCCATACTGGTGCCAGAGGGATTCTTGGTGGCATTACTCTTTTTAAGCCTTCCATAAAGGCTTTAATAACAGGAACTTTAAATAAAGATAAATGCTGTCTGTTCTGCAAATATGCAGCTACTGCTGCAAGGTGAAGTCGAATAGATTTGTAAGCTAGCCCACATTGCTGTAAGTACAGAATGAACAGATAATGTTCTGAACAGAAGCATCTAGAGGAATAATTTTGTTGTTACAGTAGACAACAAATCGTTTCCACTTTGCTGCATAGCAAGCTCTGGTCATAGGTTTTCTTGCTTCTCTCAGAATAGTCCTACAGTCTGGTGGCAAATTTAAATAGTCAAACTCTATGACCTCAGGAGCCAAATCGCTAAGTTGAGCTCCTTGGGATTTGGATGCTTGATTTCTCCATTGTTCTGAGTGAGAAGACTGGAGGTGAGATGTAGCGTTTGATGTGGAACTACTGACAGCTCTAACAGGGTGGTGTACCATGGTTGCCGGGCCCATGTGGGAGCTACCAAAATCAGTGTGAGTGTTGTTTGCCTGAGTTTCCGAATCAGAAACGGAAGGAGTGGGAGAGGCTGAAAAGCATAGGCAAATATCCCTGACCAATTCATCCATAGGGCATTGCCTTTGGAGAGAGGGTGTGGGAACCTGGAGGCGAAGTATGGGCATTGTGCATGGTCTACTGTGGTGAACAGATCTATTTGGGGGTATCCCCATTGTTGAAAGTATGGAAGGAGAACTTGGGGATGAAGTTCCCACTCGTGTATTTGCTGCCTCTGTCTGCTGAGGAGGTCAGCAATTTGATTGTTCACTCCTGGAAGGTGTTCTGCCAGAAGGTGAATTTTGTGATGGATTGCCCGTTTCCAAATTGTCTGAGACAGGCGTGACAGTTGGAGAGTGTGTCCCTCCCTGTTTTTGTACATAGTACATTGCTGTCATGTTGTCTGTGCGGACTAGGACAACTTTGCCTGTGAGATGAAACTGAAAAGCTTTCAGCGCTAGAAATACTGCTAGAAGCTCTAAATAGTTGATGTGGAGACATTTGTGTTTGTCGTCCCAGAGACCCTGAATTGTATAATGATGGAGATGTGCACCCCAACCTGTGAAAGATGCGTCTGCTGTTAGAACAATCTGTGGAACAGGGTCGATGAAAGACCACCCTTTTGATAAATTGTGTGGGTTCCACCACTGCAGAGAGCGATGGGTGCAACTGTCTACCAACACTAGATCTGTTAATTGACCCTGCGACTGATTCCACTGACGTGCTAAGCCGTTGTGGATGCATGTGTAGTCTTGCATGAGGCACTATTGCAATGCATGACGCCATCATTCCTAGTAGCCGCATGAAAGTCCTGACTGGCAAGGTTTGGTTGGTTTGGAACTGCAGCAATAGAGTCTGGATATTGCAAATTTTGGCTGCAGTGGGAGAGGCTAGATCCATGTGAGTGTTGAGTGGCTCCCAAATAAGATTGTATCCGTGAAGACTGTAGGCGAGACTTTTGCATGGTGACCGTGAAACCCAATTGGTGGAGTAGGTGTAGGGTGGCCTGAGTGTGTTCTAGACACTTTTGGTGTGTGCTGGCTTTGATGAGCCAGTCGTCTAGGTACGGGAAGACGTGAATTTGCGGTCTTCTGAGATGCGCTGCCACTACTGCTAGACATTTGGTAAACACTCTGGGAGCTGTAGTTACTCCGAATGGGAGTACTTTGAACTGGTAGTGCTTGCCTGCTATCACAAATCTGAGATATTTGCAATGAGCTGGATGAACGGGGATGTGAAAATATGCATCTTTTAAGTCTAGTGTAGACATAAAATCACCTTGCTGTAGAAGTGGAAGGACCTGTTGAAGCGTTACCCAATGGAAGTGTTCTGACAGTATGTAGTAGTTTAACACTGAGATCCAAATTTGGTCTTAAGGAGCTGTCCTTTTTGGGGATTAGAAAATAGAGAGAGTAAATCCCTGAACCTTGGTACTGTAATGGAACTGGTTCTATGGCTCCTTTCTCTAAGAGAGATTGCACCTCTTGTTTGAGTAACTGTAAATGGTCTGACGACAGTTTGTGAATGATAGGTGGAATGTTTGGAGAATTGGTGGTAAGCTCCAGGCAATAACCTTGTCGGATAATGCTGATCACCCATTTTTCGGTTGTTATGGATTGCCAAATGGGGCGAAATTGTTGGTCTTCCCTCGACAGGTGTTAAGGGGGTGGGGGAGGGAGTGGACAAGTCACTGTTTGTTAGGGGAAGGGGTGTTACGCGGTGTGGTGCCTTTACCCTTACCTTTGGAACGGTTTCCTCTATATCCTACTCTATAGAAACCTCTAGAGGTAAAGGATTGATTGTTGTTTTTATAAGAGGAAGCATTTGGGTCTGATGTTATTTTCGACCTTGCTCTGTAAAAGGAGCGGCAAAAAGAGCCCCTATTTGATGGGGACTGGAGCTCCCATGGACTTTGCTACTTCGGTATCTTTTTTCATTTTTTCTAAGGACTGGTCGACTACAGGACCAAACAGGTGTTCTTTGTCAAAGGGGGTGTTTAAAATGGACTGTTGAATTTCAGGCTTAAACCCTGAAATGCTAAGCCATGCATGCCTTCTAAGGAGAATGCTGGAATTGATCTCCCTAGCTGCGGTGTCGGCTGCATCTAGAGCACATCTGATTAAGGAGTTAGAGATGAGTTTTCCTCTTCGACTAACTGTTGTGCCTTGGCTTTGTGTTCTTCTGGGAGGTATTGGAGCAGCTGCTCCATTTCATCCCAGTGTGCCCGGTCATATCTAGCTAGTAGGCCCTGTGTGTTCGCGATGCGCCAGTGGTTAGTGGCTTGAACAGCCACTCGTTTTCCTGAGGCATCTATAAGCTTAGATTCTTTGTCTGAAGGAGGTGCATCACCAGAGGTTTGTGAATTAGCCCTTTTGCAAGCATTGGACACTATTAGGGAGTCGAGAGGTAATTGTCCTTTGATAAACACAGGATCCGATGAGGGTTTATATTTTTTATCTACTCTTGGAGTTAAAATACGTGCTCGTACAGGGTCTTTGAAGATATCCTCTGCATGCCCTCCTCATGCCTTTAAGCATGGGGAGTGTTTGACTTGACCTGTGTGTGGACTCAAGTGTTTAAATAAAAAGTCTTCTTCTAAAGACTCTTTATGTAAGGCCACCCCATGATACCCTGCTGCTCTGGCAATGAGTTGTTAAGCCATATTATTGTCTGGTGGTGATGGCTTTGCAGGGTAAAGGTCTGGGTCATTATCTAATGGAGGGTCAATGTTGTAATCATTCCATGGGTCTACAGGCAAATGAGTGTCATCAATATGATCCCCATCTGGATCTGTAGGTGGAGATCCCTGAGATGTTATGTGTAAGGGATCCTCAATTATTAACTGTGGAGAAGATGGTGGAGAGGGTTGTGGGGCAGGATAAGCAGGGCTGGTAGCCATGTCCTTCTTCTTCAGAGGTATCTTATAGGCAGGTCCTCCGAAGTAAGTTTGCGTTTTCCTGGTGTTTTAGCAGAAATATGTCCCGTATCAGGATTAATATAATTTTTTTTCTGTTTAGGATCCAATTTGGCCCTAAGAACATCTAAAATTGGTTCTGGAGACTCAAGGAGACTGTCCTTAGATGTCGGCGTTGAAATCGATTTGTCCTTGGTAGTGGAAGGTTTCGGCTCCGAAGCATGTTTTTGTTTCGAAACGGAAGATTTCTGCTCCGAACAAGATTTATCCTTCGAGCCTGATGGTTTCGGATTCAAAAATGATTTCGTCCGACTCGGTCTGGAGCCGGAAGACTTGACGATGTTCCTTGGAGTGAACGTTGCGCTTTATAAATACTCTCATTCATTCATTTAGGAGCCGAGCCGGAAGGCGTGGCGTTAGAAACATTGTCTCGGTGCCGACCTTGGCCAGAAGGCAGATGTGGTGCCGAAGCCTTATGAGTTTTGGAAGAGGTTTAGGGGGCAAGGGTTCTTCGGTACTCACTGCACCTTGTCCCGGAGGCACATCTTCAGACACCTGGTCGATCTCGAGCTCAGAATCGGACTCTGAAACGGCGAAGGTCTCTTCTTCTTCCGCGGCAGATACTTCGATCTCCTCTTGCTCGGATTCTTCCGCGAAAATATCCGGAGTGGGTTGAATGCTTTGATGTTGCATTTCTCGTCGTCGAGCCAGACGATCGCATAGGTCTTCTTGGACCGAAAGGATTTACAAGCGTCGCAGTCGTCCTCCTTGTGCTCCGGAGAGAGGCACAAGTTACAAACTTGATGTAGGTCAGTGCGAGAGTACTTGGCGTGGCACCCAGGACAGAATTAGAATGGAGTCCGTGCCATCGGCAGAAGGCTGGCCAGACGCGGCTACGCCAGACTGCCGTCCACGAGGTTTTCGACCAAAGATGGAGAATTTGTTGACGGATTCGATATGCAGAGAACAGGGAGAATGCGTATGAAAACAATACTGTCAAGGGTACAGTGGATTGCGCACCGAGGGGAACCCGAAGAACGGTTTCAAACCGGAGCACAGCAATAACCGTACGAACCCGATGGCGGAAAAAAACAATCTAACCATGGAGTCGATGCCCATGCGCACTATCACCGAAAGAAGGAGTCACCTTACCTCGTGACTGGAAAGCCTTCTTCGAAGAAAACCAGCTTGCAAACATCCGGATCCAACACTAGATGGCAGGAGTATGCAAAGCATGTGTATCTACAGCACACATGCCTCGAACACCTGAATTTCTTAGAAAAAAGTCAGATAAATTTTCCAAACCTACATGCTTTAGACAAATCAAACCCAATGTAGTTATATTAGAGGATGGTCAGGGACAGACTAGCTCTATGCACTGTAATCAATCAATCAATCAATCATGTCACTTATAAAGCGCACTACATACCCGCGAGGGTCTCAAGGCGCTGGGGGAAGAGGGGGGTGGTGCTGCTACTGATCGAAGAGCCAGGTCTTGAGGAGTCTTCTGAAGGCCAGTAGGTCTTGGGTCTGTCGGAGGTTGGTGGGGAGGGTGTTCCAGGTCTTGGCGGCGAGGTGGGAGAAGGATCTGCCGCCGGCGGTCGTTTCCCGGATGCGGGGGACTGTGGCGAGGGCGAGGCTGGTCGAGCGGAGCTGGCGGGTGGGGTTGTAGAAGCTGAGTCGTCTGTTGAGGTAGGCTGGTCCGGAGTTGTGGAGTGCTTTGTGTGCGTGGGTGAGGAGCTTGAAGGTTATCCTCTTGTTGACAGGGAGCCAGTGCAGGTCTCAGGTGGGTGTGATGTGGCTGCGTCGGGGATGTCGAGGATAAGACGTGCAGAGGCGTTCTGGATGCGTTGCAGCCGTCTCAGGAGCTTAGCCGTCGCTCCTGCGTAGAGGGCGTTTCCGTAGTCCAGCCTGCTGGTGACGAGGGCCTGGGTGACTGTTTTTCTTGTTTCGGTGGGGATCCACTTGAAGATCCTGCGGAGCATTCGGAGGATGTTGAAGCAGGATGAGGAAACGGCGTTGACCTGCTTAGTCATGGAGAGGGTGGGGTCGAGGATGACCCCTAGGTTGCGTACGTGGTCGGTGGGTGGCGGGGCTGTTCCTAGTGATGTTGGCCACCAGGAGTCGTCCCAGGCTGAAGGGTTGGAACCAAGGATGAGGACCTCCGTCTTGTCCGAGTTCAGCTTCAGGCGGCTGGTCCTCATCCATTCGGCGACGGCCTTCATTCCTTCGTGGAGGTGGGCTTTGGCGGTGTGAGGGTCTTTGGTGAGGGAGAGGATCAGCTGGGTGTCGTCGGCATAGGAGATGATGTTGAGGCTAGTGCTGTCGGGCGACGTGGGCGAGGGGTGCCATGTAGATGTTGAACAGCGTTGGGCTGAGGGAGGAGCCTTGGGGTACGCCGCAGATGATCTTGGTGGCCTTGGATCGGAAGGGGGCGAGGCGGACGCTTTGTGTTCTGCCGGAAAGGAAGGATGTGGTCCAGTCCAGGGCCTTCTCTTGGATCCCGGCGTCGTGAAGGCGTGTTCGTAGTGTGTGGTGGCAGACCGTGTCGAAGGCGGCTGATAGGTCCAGGAGGATGAGGGCTGCTGTTTCTCCGTTGTCTAGCAGGGTCCTGATGTGATCGGTGGCGGCGATGAGGGCTGTTTCGGTGCTGTGGTTGCTGCGGAAGCCGGACTGGGAAGGGTCCAGGATGTTGTTCTCCTCGAGGTAGCGGGTTAGTTGTTTGTTGACGATTTTCTCGGTGACCTTCGCGGGGAACGGGAGCAGAGAGATGGGTCGGAAGTTCTTGAGGTCCTTGGGGTCTGCCTTGGGTTTCTTGAGTAAGGCGGTGATCTCGGCGTGCTTCCAGCTTTCCGGGAAGGTTGCTGTCTCGAAGGAGATGTTGATTATTTTCCGGAGATGGGGCGCGATGGCTGTACTGGCTTTGTTGAAGATGTGGTGAGGGCACGGGTCTAGCGGTGAACCGGAGTGGATGGTGTTCATGATCTGCATAATAAGGACAGATATATAGAGACACAGGTGAATATGCAGAATAACAGGGTATGCCATCCACCAACCTGGTGAAAGGATGTTAAAATGCAATAAGTATCTCTTAAGGACAGAAAAGGTTACCTTTCTATTTAGGGAGTTCTCACATTGTAATGTCTATGTAATTAAGTGTAAATTTTCTTTTCTGTAATAGTCTGTGGTTTATAATATGTAATGATATATAATTCTCACAGCATCTCCTAATTACATATGTCAAATTAAGGTGGTTTTAATTCTGTTTACAGGAAGGAGATGGGTAGTAATATCTTCTGTTTCCTCACCCCTTATTTACCCATCCCCTTAATTCTCTCTCCTCCCGATGGGATGCTTCACTGAAGCTCATTTAGAATGTTGACTGTTCCGTCAGGTATTGTGATATCTGGTTGAGGTAAGTAGAAGACGTGCTTCAATCTTCCTTCAACCCAACTGAGATGAAGTCATTATAACAGAGGGCTAGAGAGGAAAAATCCCTCTATCACAATGAGCTTCATGAAGGACCCGTAAGTAGAAGACGTGCTTCAATAAACTTATTTCAACCCAACTGAGATGAAGTCATAACAGAGGGCTAGAGAGGAAAAATCCCTCTATCACAATGAGCTTCATGAAGGACCCGTAAGTAGAAGACGTGCTTCAATAAACTTTTCAACCCAACTGAGATGAAGTCATAACAGAGGGCTAGAGAGGAAAAATCCCTCTATCACAATGAGCTTCATGAAGGACCCGTAAGTAGAAGACGTGCTTCAATAAACTTTTCAACCCAACTGAGATGAAGTCATAACAGAGGGCTAGAGAGGAAAAATACCACTATCACAATGAGCTTCATGAAGGACCCGTAAGTAGAAGACGTGCTTCAATAAACTTATTTCAACTCCAACTGAGATGAAGTCATAACAGAGGGCTAGAGAGGAAAAACCCCTCTATCACAATGAGCTTCATGAAGGACCCATAAGTAGAAGACGTGCTTCAATAAACTTTTCAACCCAACTGAGATGAAGTCATTATAACAGAGGGCTAGAGAGGAAAAATCCCTCTATCACAATGAGCTTCATGAAGGGCCATCTTTCAAGCATGAAAGGTAAATCTGCAAATCGCTTGGATGCAAATGGAGCATCAAGGAAGCAGTAATCTGGAGAGGGAAAATGACATCATAGAGGACGCAAACTTATGGCTATTCATATCGATTTGTTTACTTCATGTCTTATACCACCAATCAGTTGCACAAATAATTAAAACCTGGAAGAATCTCGCTCTCTCTCGCACCGGTTGGTGAAGGTAGATTCTGCTAATCAAGCAAGCTTGGAGGAACACAGTGCTCGACTCCATTAAAGATAGTGGGTTTTCCAAGGAAAACATTCTTTTTTTTTTTGTTTATTTGCACACTTCCCAAGTGGTATCTAAATACTATGACCTTCAAAATGAGTGGCAGTTAAATTCACTTGGCCCGGTAACAGTTATGGGGCCCATCCTAGGTACAAACTTTGTTTCTTTCACACGGAGATTGGGGAAAAAAATGCAGGAATTGCCAAAGAAATAGATTCTTGAATGTCATTCCCCTCAAAAACGTAATTCCCACTTATAAACCCCCCCTCCCCGCCCCCAGAGTATTGGGTCCCTTGGTAACAGTAATTACGGGGAGAGAAAATATGGGAATTTTAACAGGCCAAGTGACTAGGTGTGTAATTATGAATGCAAAATGGTTACATTATTTTAAAATTATACCATAAAACAGGGCAAACAATTCTGGAAGAGAGCCTTACAAGACTCCTTGGACATTTTTGCCACCTGTGTCCTTCAGTGGAAAAGCTGACCTGACCGAATGCCACCTGTTCTATTTAGTGATTCCTCGAGAACTGGAGGCCATGCAAGTATGGGGTTTTAACTGGCTGCAGACTTCGCTAGGAAATAGACTGCTGTACCTGTATTAAAGAAGGGGAACAATTTTAGATTGCATAAAAATAAAGTGGTAGAAGAGACATTGATAATGAAGAGCTCCCAGGAAAGAGGAGTCTGTAGCTCCCTTCTGAACGGAGATGCAAGACTGATGAGTGGATGATATTTTCTGTTGTGGGCACGGAAATTGAGGATGCTGTGCTCTAGCGCGTTTTTATTGTATGGCAATTTGTTCCTACGTTTTGTTTTTTTTTACATTGTTTATTAACCTTTCCAATGGCATGGCTCTTAATTTCTCGCTGCCCTTTTAATCATTTGCTCAAGTTATTTGTGTGTGCACCTAGTACTGTGCAGATTGTTTTGGGAGATATTCAACAGGACACAGACTTAAAGGGTTTGTCATAGCCGATGTGCTCAAAGCACTGACTAGCAGCCATTTCCTGATTCTTACAGTAGCTTCTGCACTAGAAACTCAATGAATAGGGTTGTTTCCATAATAAGTGCGCCCAATGTCACCACCGGCCCAGATACCCAGTATAATGCAGTCAAAGGAAGAACTATGTATTGAGATTCCTGTCAAACATTGCACCTCAAACTGCACACACTAGGCAAAAAAAAAATGGATCCAGGGGCATTTACTAAATGTCGTGTTTACTGTGGCTAAAGCATTTTGGGGAATAGTCGGGGAGACTAAAATCAGTGAGTGCAAGTACCACCAACTTAAGAATTAGAATTAGTCCAGCATCCTGAAAGAAATATTTGGCCCTCTATCTGAGCTCTAGGTCCTATTGCAAGGATTCGGTTTGGAAACAGAACTATGCCTGGGACCACAGGATGTCAGAACGTAGGGACTGTGTCTCTTCACCTGATCAGTACCTAGGGGCCCAAAGGAGCTCATAGCACCACACTTGCACTCCTAACCTTCCTAGAGTAACAAGTGATTTGGCAATCTAGAACACTCTAATCCCCAAGGGAACCATAGAAACAGATCACCTTTTGTTCTCTCACTCACGTGTGTCCATATTAAAAAAAAGAAAAACCACTAGGAAAATTTACAATATTTATTGAAACTATCTTTGTCTATCATGAGGCAAGTGTGCTGCAATTAGAAAACACATACAACTGAGCAAAGTAATAGGCATTATGCGCAAACTGTATACAATGAAAATCCCTATCATGGTAACTGATATGTCTTTCTAAGCCTACCCTCACTACATGAGCACAGATCAGTATCAGGGATCTCTGGGATTAGCCCTCGGCCCCATACCTGGTATCTTGTAATTAGGTGGTCCGCATCGTAGGTGTAAAGTCAGTTTATGCTAGGCCGGTGTGCCTGTTCCAAGACCTTTTCCCTCTGTATGAATCCTCCTCTGTTTTCCAATGGGCGCATCTCAGTTTATATAATAAGTGCTGTGTTGGAAAATAGCAGCTGCGCTTATGTTGTGGCTAAATGTTTGGAGATGTTGCTTTGCGGAGCATAGACAAAACAGGCACAATGTTGTTCGACCCTGTACAAAATATTCAGACAGAATAATATGTGCAGCCTATTTCTACAATAATATTGTGGCACAAAAATAAATGTGTTATGGGAGACTGTGCAAAGCAAATGTGGCATAAAATGTGTAGTTAGGCTAAAATAAGGGAGAACTACAGTGGGTTTAAGTAGGAACTCACTACAGTCCTCCCTTTCGCCTGGGGTCTTTTCCAGCAGCACCTCAAAGCCTCCTGTGTCCTCAAAGCCTCCCAGTCCTGTGTGTGCACTAGGGGAAAGCTCAGGAACGCTTCAAAAGGAGTCAAACGTGCATTTTAACACACTGACTACACGTATGTGAGGCAAGGGAGGGGCAATCTCTGCAGTCATCCAATGAAGAAAAGGAGGTATAAAAGAGGAAGATTCCGGTCGCACTTCACAAGGGGTTAACCCTTGAAAGAGACCGTGGAATCCAGGGTGATTCTCTGGCATGCAAGACCCACTGCAAGGCAGCTTCCAAATTCTTTGCTGGGTTTGTGGTCACCAGAAACTCGCTTCACTAAACATATGAGATAAACAGATTACTGTTAAACATGACCCATCCTCCACAAAAAAAGACTAGACTAGCAGATAGCAAACCCAATTATGGAGGAAAAACATACCATGCAAGGTAGTTTCCAGACTTGGAATAAGCCAATGAAGTTAACAGAGAAAATAAATTCTCCTATTTACACAGTCTCAAAATGATAAAACTCACCTTTTTAACCACATCAAGGCTAGGGTAGCGCCTGCCTTAGGCCACTGGGCTCCATATAGTTCTTTCTCTCCTTCTAAAATCAGCTGCAAGGTCTTAAACTGTGTAGGATTGGAGTCATAAACTGCTCGGATTTTCTGAAACCAAAAAAAAACAATTACAAAATTGTTTTCTACATTAACACGCCTCATTGTTCAGCATGCATTTCCAGCCTTTTCAAAATAACTTCTGAATTGTTTACAGCATGTGTCATGTTTTGTAACCTGTGCATCTTCTCACATCTAATCAATGGGATTACAAGCAACTCAATAGAAGACTACAAGCCATGCAGAACTGGGCAGTCAGACTGATCCTCAACCTCCCAAACAGAACTCATATCACAGCTCAAGTAACTGCACTGGCTCGCGATACACAAATGCGCTCAATTCAAACTCCTCATACACACTTGCAAGGTACTACACAACTCAGGCCCCACCTACCTGAACAGTTACATCTCCTTCCACCAATCATCCAGACACCTCGGCTCCGCAGGACTCCTACTCACACAGATCCCACACATACACAGAACCAGATCAGGAGGACTAGAGTTCTCTTACATCGCTCCTAAAGTGTGGAACGACCTCCCCCAGCCCATCAAAGTCTCTCCCTCTCTTGAATTCTGCAAGATGCTGAAGACCTGGCTTTTCAATTAACTAGGCAGGCTAGGCGTGCACACACCTGCTCAGCACCAGGATACCCTCGCGGGTGATAATGCGCTTTACAAATACACATAACATGCGAATATTCTCTCCTACAGCATGCTAATGAAGCAGAAACATCATGGTTCCACAGGACTCAATTGTAAGCAGCAAATAACAAGCAATCACTAAGTCCATAGGTCTGACATTGGCTGCCAGTCTTTCAGCTTTGTTAGAGCCAACCGTCATGACCTGGAACTCCGCTACCATCGAACACATCACCGCGACCATGAAGAAAACCCACTCAGGAGCCCCGACAGACCCTTGCCCTCCGCACATCTTCCACAGGCCCGCCGCCGCCATCGCACCCCAACTAGGACAGACCACCAACGCCTCCTTCAGATCCGGCACCTTCCCAGACGACTGGAAGCGGGCGGAGGTTAAAGCCCTCCTCAAGAAACCCTTGGCCGGCCCATCTCTCTCCTCCCCTTCGCGGCCAAAGTCACCGAGAGACTCGTAAATGCCCAACTGACCGCCTTCATCGAAGAGAACTCCATCCTAGACACCTCCCAGTCTGGATTCCGCAGCAACCACAGCACCGAGACCGCCCTGCTCGCCGCCACTGATGACATCCGCATGCTACTCTACCAGGGACACACCGCGGCCCTCATCCTTCTAGACCTCTCCGCAGCCTTCGACACCGTCTCACACCGCACGCTCGCAGCCAGACTTCACGACGCAGGGATTCAAGGAGCCGCCCTCAACTGGATCCTATCCTTTCTCTCCGGCAGAACCCAGAGGGTCAGACTCCTCCCCCTTCCTCTCCAAACCCACAGAGATCAACTGCAGAGTACCCCAAGGATCATCGCTCAGTCCCACGCTCTTCAACATCTACATGGCCCCCCTTGCCGCCATCGTCAGACAGCATGGGCTCAGCATAGTATCCTACGCAGACGACACCCAGCAAAACCTCTCGCTCATGAAAAATCCCGAGAACACCAGGCTCTGCTTCCAGGAAGGAATGAAGGACGTCGCAGCCTGGATGAAGGACAGCTGCTTGAAGCTCAACTCCGAGAAAACAGAGGTCCTCATCCTCGGACCCTCCACCTCCGCCTGGGACAACACCTGGTGGCCCCCCGCACTTGGGAGTCCACCCACCCCTACAGACCACGCACGAAACCTCGGCATCATCCTAGACTCCTCCCTCTCCATGACCCGCCAGATCAATGCCGTCGCTTCCACCAGTTTCAACTGCCTGCGCATCCTCCGCAAGACCTTCAAATGGATTCCCCCCCGAATGCAGAAAGACCGTCACCCACGCACTCATAACCAGCAGACTGGACTACGGCAACGCCCTCTATGCCGGAATCAACAGAACTCGCCTACAGAAACTCCAAACCATCCAGAACTCCGCAGCCAGACTCGTCCTCGGGACTCCGCGTCACAAGCACATGACCCAACACCTAGGAGACCTCCACTGGCTCCCCGTCGAGAAGAGGGTTACTTTCAAACTCCTCACCCACGCCTACAAATCCCTCCACAACATCGGACCCGAATACCTCAACGAGAGAGTCTCCTTCCACGTACCCAGGAGGAACCTCCGCTCCGCCGACCTCGCCCTGGCAGAGATCCCCCGCATCCGCAGAATCAGAACAGGCGGGAGAGCCTTCTCCTACATCGCAGCCAAGACCTGGAACGAGCTCCCAGTGAACATCAGACGCTCCCCGACCCTGCACATTTTCAGGAAGGACCTCAAGACCTGGCTTTGACTGATCCGGAGCTGCACCCTCCCCCCCCCCCTCCCCAGTGCCTTGAGACCCTCACGGGTGAGTAGTGCGCTTTATAAACACCCTGATTGATTGAGTCATGGTTTTTGTAAAACGTTGACTTTGCTGGGGAGCTGCCGTGCACTCACCAATATAAATAAAAACTGGCTAAAACTAAAATGTTTTTGTCTGAAAAAGCACATAGACAAAACACTACTTTAAATTAGCATAAGGCAAGCTAAATGTGGAAGAGCAGAATGCCATAAACCATGCTGAAATCAGCCAACAGGTGTAATGGGCTGACCCGCTGACCCATACTGTACACTGAAGTGGGCTGAAGAAAAATGTGAATGACAGCAATAGACCAGTGGATGAAGAAGGCTGGTTGAAAGCTCCTGTAAGTAAGAATACAATGACCTAAAAATACTGATAACAGTATTTAGGTAAAATGTGACTGACCTCCGGTAGATATTTTTGTCTGATTGATACTCTAGCTTCCTGGACATTAATCATCTATAAGTGTCTACCAGGTGACAGACTAAAAGTTGATAATATTCAGTACATCGCATACAGCAGCATAATAAGAATCTCTGCGGTATCATGCGTTTGTTAATATATTGTGTCAAAGCGTCTACATCAATAGGCAGGTTTTAGGTCAATTTAGAGCTAGAAACGCTAATCTACCATGCAAAATGTATCTTCTCCTTACACTGTGGGGATGCTGTGGCACTAACCTGCTTCCTTACAATTGTCTAGTACTCTGCTGTTACATCACGGATTACTTCCTGCCTTTTGTGCTTCTATTGAAAGTGTATAGGTGGGATCCAGAAGGCTTTGGACCGCTCCATGCAGGTGGAACCTGCTCCACCATGCTCTGCCCCAACCTACCACAGGCTTCCTGGGTATGTGAGGTTTAGTACAGGTGCATCCTATAGCAAATTAGTCTTTTCTGCATAGTGACCCCTGATTGTGCACGTTTTTCTGGACCCTATTTTTGTTGGTTTTAGGACTCCACACTTTACCACTGCTAAACAGTAGTAAATTGCCTGTGCTTCACCTCTAAATCAAGTGGTGTAAATCGGAACTGCTTATTTGGCGTATTTACCTCCTTTATAAACCATTTTAAAAAGTGCTTTAGTGTGCCTGTGGCATGGAAAGGTAAATGTCATATGTGGGCTGCAGAGTGCATTTTCACTACCCACATATATGACAAAAATATATTTCTGGCAAGAGCAGTTTAATGTATTGCAGTGACACATTGCAGGAGAAAATGTCCTTGCTTTGTAGAAAAAGCCACAGTTCACATCATCCAATGAGTGTGCTAGTTTGCTTTACAATTTACATTAGTGGCAAGTAACTACCAAATTACATTTCGACAAATTGTTGTACAGCTTGGGTCCAGCTAATAGGTGTAAGTGCTTACAAAACGCATGCGCTCCTAATTCACCATAGCTGTGTAGAGATATTGGACACGTTATAAATGTTTACATTCAAGAGCAACTCTGTGTGCAAGCGACAGTTGACTTGTATTCAATATGCTCCACAAAACATTTTGGTTCTGCTGAAAAAGTTTCCAACAGGAGAAACGTTCTACGTAGTAGATACTAACGTTTGTAAGCAGCTCGAGTTATTAGAGCGAATCGTGTCACCCTGATAATTTATACTTAACATAGAAGAGTGTGTGCACCAGGTACTAACCTATGTACATGTGCTTGTTTTGCTTCAGAAGAAAGTGTTCACCACTGTATGAAGGGTGGAGGTAGTATGATCTTTCGCACCTGCAGATCTTGGTTATTTTTTTTAGCAAATAGCATCTTTTTTAACAACTGTTGCATACAATTTATACTGTTCGTAGTATATATATTCTTTTGAATACTCTGTGGTGTATTTGTCATGAGAGTTTCACTGTTTGCAAACAGTGTGGTTTAGGATGAACTGTCTCCATAGAGTAAACACTGTTTAGAGTACTCGGTTCTCTACCAATATCAACTTAATTTCTTAATGTAGGTTTGGTGTGCGTCAGGGTTTTGATACAGATTCCATCCCTTATGGAGAACTATTCAGAGCATGCAGAAATTTTAGCAACATTACTGAATTTGAAAACTGTGCTGCTGATATTGAACAAAGGTTTCTGGCAAGAGGCTACAAGAAAGATATTATTCTTAAAGCAAAGAAGAAAGCATTGAAACTTGCTAGGAGTGACACATTGAAGGCGAAGACAAGAGGAAATAGTGAGGGTATATCCCCGGTCAGACTGGTCACTGATTACCACCCATGGTTACATAAGATATATAGTATATTCAAACGCTACTGGTATCTGCTTACATCTGATCGAACATTACAACCCTACCTTTTGAAACATCCTAGTATTACCTACAGTAAAGGCAGAACCATACGCAATCTAGTGAGTCCTAGCTACCCCAGGGTACGTGAGCTACATGGTTACACAAACTCAATGAGGACTCATTCAGATGTGGAAATTGTCTGTACATGGAATGCATGATTTTGAATACAATGGCTCCAGGAAGTACTCCATATGTACTCACATTGATTGCATGACAAAATGTGGTTTATGCAATTATTTGCAAGTGTGATAAAATTTACGTAGGTAGTACAATTAGATCCCTGAAAGATCGAATTGCGGAACACTTTAGAGCTCTAAAGAACTTGGATGACAGATACCCTATTATTACTTATGCCATAGATTGTGAGGCACAATGTAAACAGCTGAGCTTCAAATTCCATGGTATTGAATCCATACCAACTGATGTGAGGGGTGGGAACCGAGAGCTCAGACTAAGACAGAGTGAGGCACGTTGGATTCTGAAATTACGTGCCGTAGAGATGGGCCTAAATATAGACAATGAATTACAGTATTTCTTGGGAACATGATGTATATGTGACTAATCTATTATACCCTTCTCCCTTTCTGCTCATTCAATACTATCTTAATCTTATATTTCTCTTTCCCTGCTAGTTAGTTCCAAAGTGTACTCACCATTATGTGGTGATACATATTGTGATGACTTTATCTGTTACTCTAACACCATCTTACAAATATGCTTCCCTTTTTCCATCAGTGGTTTGTGTAACACTGCTTGCGTTGCATGGTGACTTACATTAATTTGATCTTAGATTGACCAAACTTTAGAATTTATGAGCCACCCGAACTGATTATGTGGCAACCCGAGTGACTTGTGCTATTCAATTTAAATTTTTACATTCACTCTCACGTTTAGTCTGGCTAACACTGCCAAGTTGGTATCTGCTTAACTGCAACACTTGCATTTCGGTATAAGGTGTTGGTTGCGTGTTATCCATACTGGTCTCAGCTTGCTAATTGTGTCGGTAGAGATTTACTTATTAATTATTTTATGTTTAATATCGGTACCTTAGCCTCCCTTACTTTTGAGTTTACAATTGTTCTACCCGAGCATCCAGTGTTGGGAGCACTTACAAGATGGCGTAGGTGAGCTTTCCGTTTTATCAGTATAGTCCATTTTTATTGACTTGACAGGGTACCTGAACAAACTCAACCTCCTAAATGGCGTGATTGTGAGACGCCTTTGCTGTATGAGGAGTGCTCTCCATGATGACTGTTTTCTTCAGTACAGTCCCTTACGGGTAATTTATCTCGCTTACGACCTTTTTCCGGAATGACATTATCACTCATGTACTCAGTATAGTGTGTACTTACAAGATGGCATTTGCAGGCTTTTCACATACAAGTTTAGTCCGGTTTTGCTATTGACTTGACGGGGACTTGTATATACAGACACTCCAAGATGGCGCGATTGCGAGACGCCATTGCAACATGAGGAGTACTCTCCTTGAGGAACCGTTTTTCTAAGGTAAAGTCCCTTACGTATAGTCTATTTGGCTTATGGGTACTTTTATGTTTAGTAATTATCGATCTTAATATTGGATATAGTTCCTATGATACGGTTTTGGGACGTACTGAGATACTTGGGCTTCTTATTTGTCTAGGCTATGGCTTACAGAGAATACCTATTAGTTATACTGTGATCTGACCAAATGGAAGGTTTTCGTCTGGACTGGTGTTGATTTTGGCAAATTGATTACTTTTATTATTTCGATTCTTATAAGATATATATTACCTGGTGACTGTAGTGTTTCACATTACAGGATATCACTTTCGTTGCACCTATGGAACTTGATTTTATTGATCGTGAGGATATGAGTGATCTTTACTTTTGCCATACGAATTGACGTGGTTGGTGAGTTGGCACAAAATGCTATATTACCTTGGTTTTGCCTTTCTGCACATGGGTTAAGATTCTTTTTACTCTCATTTTTGTAGCACCTTGTCCGTTTTTCCTTTCACTTACCACGGTTTTCTTTTGGGCTTTACACTAGATGTATACATGTTAGCCTTCCTCTCCTCGATCTATTGCTATACCTCGCTTTCTCAAATGACCCTTACTATCTTGTAATTCATCGGTTTCTGCCTTGTTTCTGTCACTAATAGATTGACGCTTTTTTACATTAGCGTGTGGTTGTATCAGTCATAATGTGGGCTTACCTGTTTACTTTTAGCCCTGAGGAAGTCGGTGGATACTTCCACAAAGACGAAACACGTGTTGGCTAAAGTAGTTTTTCTGATGGCTGAAGTGGCTGTAACCTTGCAGAACTTGGAATAAACAAGATCGGAAAAGATTTCTACGGAAATATCGTGTGGACTCCATTTCATTTCGGACATTTCACTCAGGATATTGACTCTCATTGTTTTGTATATTTGTAGACTGCTGTCTACATATTTAGTAACATCGGGTGGCTGTTACTCTTTATCCTTTGAGCATCTCTTTTGAAGATATATAATGCTTGCGGTGTGATTCTTTCACGACTAAGCGCATACTATACCCAGCCACCCGCCTCCTGTTCTGTTCAACCAGGAAGTGTTAGCAGACATCTTGGCCGAGTCCCCAGAAAAAAGTAAAAGAAAGCAGTGGTCCGAGATAGCATGTGATTGTTGTGTTTTGCGTCAAGCAGTTTAGTAAGCAGTGATCTTTTGTGAGCAGACTCCCCAGTCCTCTTCAATTCCCTCGGAGAGCAGCAGGGGATCCCCCGTCCACTCAGACGGACGGGAGGTGGTAGCTGTACCGGCAGCATCGTGGAGTTCACAGAGGAGGCTTCCAGCAGCAAACCACAGCGTTATCACCACATGTCCTTCCTAGTCCAAATCCCAGGCCCCTCGTGAGCACACGCAGTTTCCTCTCATGCTTTATTTGGTGGTGTGCTGGGATTTTCTGATTTCCTTGTCATTTTGTTTTTATTCGTTGTCCGTCAGGAAATGAAGGTGAGTGACTGCTGGAAGCGGACCAGGTGCGTGCTTTCTTAAGGTAAGAGGGGAGATAAGGAAACGCATCCCTGGTTCTTGTGAGATGCACTGCGCTACAGAACCAGTGACAGCTGAGCTGGCTTGGACAGTGGCCATGCCTTCAGGGAGAGGAAGCACAAGGCAGTCGAAAATGCCCAGAATTTTTAAAACCAGTGCCGTTAACAGCCCAGCCAAATACCACACATCAGGCATTAGACTAACGCATTTCAGTGTGGTGGTCTTTACAGTCCTCCACTACAGTGCAGCAGCTGAGCCATCACCCAGAATCATGCCCGGCATTGCCGCTGCGAGAGAATCCGAGTCATTGGAATGTGGCCACGAGGCGGCCCGTACCGTATTGCTGCTAGTCTCACAGAGTAAGTGCCTGGTAGAGTGAGGTATCTGTCTGGACTGCGTCTAATAAACAAATGTGCTTTTTTAGCGCGCAATGATGATTCATCTCAGCTGCCTGTGCATACCCTGTGTTTGTTATGGCTAGCTGAGCTCCGGAGTCTCACACTTGTGCAGTCAGAGTCACTCTGTGCTCTGACCTCACCACGAGCTTGTAAGTCACACTAACTTGTTTTGTGTTAGTCCGGTCGGGGTGAGCCACTGTGGTGCAGCATGCCGGTAAAACATCTAGCACTACTTTAACACTTCTTTTTCAGCGCCGAGCGCTCAGCGGTGTCAAGAGCCTGTAGCTCTGTGACAGCACCAGCTGTGGTGGACTGGTAGGAAATCCATCTTGCTGCCGCTACGGGGCAGATGGGCAGTAGCGGCGCACGCCGACCGGACAGACTGCCCAGTTCAGCTGCACTTGTTTAAAAGTACAATCAGTTTACGAGGGCAATTCCATTTCTGGTGCTTTGCAGCACTTTAAAGATCTTCTGAGAGTTTCTCGTTGCTCAAATGGGTGTAATTTTTTATATTTATGTTTCCCTAGTCTTCATTGCTTGATTTTCCTCATGAGAAAGTGTCACTCCTAGTTGTTGAATGTCACTCATAATTACCCAATCAGTACAAGCGGGCGCCAAGGTCCCCGGCAGGGGCTGTGAGGAGTAGGAAACAGCACAAGTTAATAGAATTGCATTTCCAAACTGTGTTTAATTTGCCAACAGCATTACTATTCTAGAGTAAACCTGCAGTAACGCGAGGAGGTCATCTAGTGGTGAGCAATATAAAAAGAAAAGAAAAAAATAAATTTCATGTCAAATTATTACGCAGTAAGGAGAGTGGTGCCCCAGGCCTGCACGGGTAGAATGTGCAACAATATCGGTACCAACAATACCTTCAACGAGGTGACCGACCAGCGTAACTCAAAGGCTGTGCCCACATCCTCTCCTTAAAATCACAAGCGGGGGCCCGACCCCCGATGGTGCTGCGAGCCAACCACAACACCGTTCAATTTCTTCTGCCTTCCGAAACCACAGTGTTGTGCTGCCAGATGCGCTCCTAGAGCCAGGAGGCCGGAGCAACAGGTCCCAATGCACACACCCACATAGACCCCTACAGCAGCTCATACACCCACTCTCAAAGGTTACAGTTAGGAAATGAAATTTAAAAAACCTTAGAAAATCACTAAAAACAAAGGTTAGAGGGACGTTATAGTTCGGAAACATTAAAACTGGAAAAAACAAAAGTTACAGCGACGTTCTAGTTCGGTTCAGATTTTATACACAAAACCATAGAAATTCAGCAGTTATAGTTACCCAAGTTAATTATAACTTACGCCTCCCCATGCACTGCTTATGACCTCACATATTACATCACTCATGACATGGTCAGTGACATTACTCATGGTATCACTGATGACATCTCAAATTACATCACTGATTACATCATCCAGCAAAGTAGACTTCTACATACTTCAGAAAATACTATTGACATTTTATAAGAGTAAGATGACACAGGTGAGAGACATACCGCACAGAGCTCACTGTAACGTTATCTACTACACTCACTTATCACGTAAGAGACAGTTCTGAGCAGATAGTTCTGTGTTTTCTACACCACTACTATGACCAAAGTAAAATCTTTTTGTATTGGCTACTGTATTGCAAACCACACCAACACCATTCGTGAACTTGGAAAGAGATTTTTGTGGAAATGTCAGATTTACAGAAACTACTATAACATACAACCAGTAGTTCGGTGTTAGTAGACATGCCACTGTGTGACAATCCATTACCGATATGATTCTTTATCCTGGACAAAAGGTGTAAGTAGAAAGGCGAGTCTGGTGCAAATGTCTACTAAATTGAGCCATCACCCTAGAGAAAGGGGTTTGTGAACAGATACATTTATTGTAATCTACTACTACATTCATCCACCACAAAGGACATAGCTCTAAAGAAACTGGTCAGTAGATCGCAAAACTGAAGTATACTCAGCCATCACTGTGAAGTGAAGACTCAATGGACAGCTTAGACTGTCGGAAAGAACCAGGGCCCAAACAATCCACTCGCCCGCTCACATTTGCGAACCAGATTTAATTAGGACGAGCTATTTTTAGGTCCTACTCGCCCTTTCTCGCGAGTAGGAAGACAAACTGACTTTTGACCTCTGCCTCTGAAAGCAGAGCAAATGTGACAAGATAGCAAGATTTAAAGGCATCTTTATTGCTCACAAAGTGAATGAGCAAAAAACACATTTGCTCAGCTTTCAGAGACAGAGGTCAAGTGCATTACAGTTAGGTCGAGTAGATGTTTCAAGTTACTAGACCTGCAGGTCTAGTGAACTTTTGTATGATTTTTCGAGCCCTGAGCACTACCATAACACATACATCAGCAAGGGACATGTGTCAGTGTAGAGATAGTTTATTGATAAATAGTATATCCGGTTTGAAAATGAGATTATAGATCTGATGACATCTTAATATCATTAGTATGGTTATGCGGTAATTTAGTATATATCTTTACCTCTGAGAAACTTTAAAAAACATTTACACTCGATTGATGTCATGAGTGATGTCATTTGAGAGATCAGAGAGGTCACTGACCAGGTCATGAGTGATGTAATATGTGAGGCCATATGCAGTGCACTGCGGGGGCATAAGTTATAGTTGGGTAACTAGAACTGCTGAACTTCTATGGTTTTGCGTGTGTGAAATCTGAACCCAACTATAACATCCCTGTAATCTTTGGTTCTTTCAGTGAAAAAAATTATATATATATATATATATATATATATATATATATATATATATATATATATATATATGAGATCAAGGCCGCGCAGACGGCAGAAACGCGTCATCATTTAACCAGGGACGGAATCCACATCACCTGTACCCTGTTTGACCCCCTGAAGGAGCGTGGAGCCCGTGAAATCCGGCACTGACGTAGGCCAATGAAGGCTGAAACGCGTATGCCAATGCGTTTCATGGACTGCCAGCACCACGCAAGATAAACATTAATAAAGCCTTCCGAAAAGATCCCGGAGTTGTGTCGTGCCTTTTCTTCATTTGGGAGTAGGCGTTGGTTTGATGTTTTGTCAGCAAGCGGGTCGCTGATTTACGACACACCCTCTCGGTCAGGAGCACCGTGGGAGACCAGCATTTCTTTGGAGTTTTGCATTGCCTGCAATACACGGAGCCCCCCCAGCAGTATCTATCGCCATTTGGTTTTATCTGCTGCAAGGGGAGAGAGGAGGCAATACGTATTGCCTGAGAAAGGGATCCACGAAAGGCTTACCAACATTCTTCGGGGCACCTGAGCTGGCGTGTGGCCCATGTCCATTCAATTGGGACATCACTGGATGTTTGGAGTGTTTCTATCATGGTATAGACCCCCAACTGGGCTGCAACTACCAGCATGCATCTGCTCAGGAGAATGAGTGCATGAGGATAGTACACCTTTAATTGGAGGAGGGGCGTAACATCATTTAACCAGGGACGGAATCCACATCACCTGTACCCTGTTTAACCCCCTGAAGGAGCGTGGAGCCCGTGAAATCCGGCACTGACGAAGGCCAATGAAGGCTGAAACGCGTATGCCAATGCGTTTCATGGACTGCCAGCACCACGCAAGATAAACATTAATAAAGCCTTCCGAAAAGATCCCGGAGTTGTGTCGTGCCTTTTCTTCATTTGGGAGTAGGCGTTGGTTTGAGAGAGAGATATATATATAATTAAGGCTGCACAGACGGCAGAAACGCGTCATGGCAGACACCGGTGATGGTGAAATAAAGTAAAGATTGCTGCACTTATCTGGGTCCACGCTCGTTTTTCTCAAGAAACTGAAACGGAGGCGAGGTGTTGGAGATTATATATATATATACACACATATACATACACATACACATACACATATACATACATATGTGTACAGTCACAGTAAAATAAAACTCAAAGCAGTGTAACTTTGACCTGACCCTCCATTCCCTAACAGGGCTAGGTGAAACCAAAAAGGTTTATTTTCCACCTGCACTAGAAAAATGCTTCAAAGCTATTCCCTGCTTAGTTAATAAAGTCTAACTTGGTGAAATCAGATTTTTGATAATATAAGGACAAAGTTAGCTTTGCAAAAATATACTTTAGGTTGCTTGAGGCAGAACTGGCTTAAAACCAATTCTGGCAATCATAACACCTCAAGAGCTTGAATACACACCGTTGGCTGGGAGATTTAACAACCCTGGCTTAGAGAACAATGGGTTGCCTCTGGGCCCATGAAAGGCCAGTTGGTGTTACCTGCTGACGATTGAATAGGGATTAGCTATCTGGGAGATAAGTGTAACAGTTGGCAGAACAAAGGGCAGCTTTAGCTCTTCCTGGAAATGCAAAAGAGGGCTTCTTCTATTCATGCCCAGGACCTTACTTGACAATTAGGCTCCAGCCACAGTAGGAAGGAAAGCCAGTAATGACCTTTTCTGGTAGGGGAGTGACCAAGAAGCTGAAGAGAGGCCGTGCCTGGGGTAGCTGGGTCCGCCATCTTGAAAAGGGGGTTCCTAGGTAATTTTACAGTAAGGAGACGAGGTTGTGCTGCAAAAAGAGGAGGTGGGAGCTGCGAGAAAATGGTTAGCATCGGGTGGTAACATTCCTCCCATCAAGGACTAGTGCACAGGATAAATCTAGCACTTGCACCACTACCTCCATCACTACTAGACCTTCTGAATGTTCCTAGACCTGACTCCTGGATCTTTCTGGAAGAAGTGGACTCACAAGAACACCTGAATCCTGCTGACACCCACAGACTGGAACTGCTCTCCGAGGCCAAGTGGTTGGCCTACTGTTTACCTTCTTCAGGGACACAAAAAGCAGGACTTCTAACTCCAAGAGAACCCTGCTTAATGAAAAAGACCAGAACCTGCAAGAGACATGGTTGGAGAGAGACCTGGTGCCCAGAAGCCTGGCCTGAGGAGTTAGGGGTTGCAGGACTGACCAAAAGAAGCTTTCCTAGCAGTTGGAGTGTTAATCTCAGGAAAGAACCTTTGATCCAAACAACCTGTTTGGTGTATCCAACCTCTGCTCCATTGTAGTCCGCTGGTATTTGTGCTTAGGTGCCAGCCCACCAAGAATTGTTTTTTTCTTAGTGATTAACTTTTTCTAGGCGCTTTTTGCCTTATCTCAAGTTCCCTTAACCTATTTCAGTGATTTGGTGTCTTTGCACATTAAATGTTTCTCTATTGCTCTAAATTGGTTTGTGAATTTTATTGAGTTGTGTTCTCTGAAATTGCTGGTACTGCCTGAACTTAGCACACACTTCTGTGGGGATTTTCTGCTGCTTGTGCCATAACGACCAGAGATTGAACAAAGAAAAGACTCCCTCCGATCTGTTATGACCCAACTAGAGTGGTTTATCAAGTTGGCAGCGGTTCCCCCTCTCTCAACATAAGAACCCCGTTTCTGGCACACCCCATCACACTCCATCAGAAACATATTCCTAAAATATACCTACAGTAGGAAACCAGTGGGGACATCTCCTTTGAGTGTGTTCAATTCATGTGCTTGGTGACAGCATAGTCCATTATAGCAGAGTCACAAAGGAGTGATGAAGAGAAATTGCACCGCTGCTTCAAAAAAAAAGTGCTGCTTGCCACACTGGTGACACCAGATTTTCCCAGACCAAGATGGCTTGGACAAAAAATAAAAAAAATAAAAAAATAGGGAAAATAAACCGCACGCAGCCAAATGCACAGAAAATGTGATACCCCTGAATCCAAATACCCTCAGTAGAAGGGAATATAATGATGAATTTGTGGGAAAATAGAGCAATCAGCCCAAAAAATATTACCAAAGATATGTAACTTGTTCTACTAATAAATATTTCCTGTAGATATCAAATCCAGAAATAACCCCAAAGCAGAACCACTGGCAGAAGGAGAGTCTCGAGAACATCAACAGGAAAAAACACACAAATTCACATCAAGAATTTAGAAACTGTAACCAAAGTTAGCATTCCACTTAGAATAAGAGTTCAGTCAGTGTTTAGTAGATGTATGCAAGTACAACCAGGTGGTTACCTTGTAAACGTCTAACTCTCAAATCCAGCTGAGCTGCTGCCTCTCAAACAAGTTCGTAAATTGTAATGTCCAGAGGGTCTGCTGCCAGCTCATCGCAGATTTTCTGCAAAGTATAACGCATCTGAAGTAAAACTGCTTTTCTCTGCTCTGCTGTGTTGAGACACCAACAGACTGATGGGTATCAACCTTGTAATTCTTCAAGTGATCCACAAACACTACTTGTTTGGGATCAAGTCAATGTAAACTTTCCTATCCCATCGAAGAATTAGAGGCAGTAAAATAACATCTGTTCATAGCAAATTAAACAAAGAAACAAAGTGCCTGACTCTTCTGCACCAGGTGTGAAGAAACTCCTGTACCATGCACAAACAAGAAGCTACTGCACTGTAAAAACAATTGATTATTATTTTGGGTGGGTGACTACCAACCCCAAGGAACAATCACAGCTTTGTCAGGGTGAACCCTCAAAGTCACTAAATAAACCTGAGCTAAACCCCTGGTAGCTAAGCTACAGAGAAGGCTCAACTTGGAAGCAGAATTAGAAAAATAGTCAAATTTAATTTAAATAAAATATGACACCAAAATGACAAAAACCCAATACAGGGGACCAGAGACATGAATTTTAAAATTGTAAGTAGAAATAGCACCAAGAAGCACAAAGTGCCAATGACAGTCGATGGTCACAGTCAGTGGCGTAACGAACCTTGAGGGGGCCCCCCTGCAAGGTACATGGAGGGCACTCCTCCGGGCTCAATCAGGAGGTCTCCGGCCGGAGTACTGTGTTGCGGGGGCCCCCTGGAGCTTGGGGCTCCCCCCGCACCGCGGGGGGCTGCGGGGGCCTGTGTTACGCCCCTGGTCACAGTAGCCCTGAACCAAGGCGCAATTTGGCACAACAGGGCACTGGACTAATACACCAACAAGGGAGGTACTTAGAGACTCACATGGTGGCAGGCAGGGGCCAAATAGTAGGGTCTAATCCAGGCCCAGTTGCCAGGGGTCAGCCGAGCAGTTGCAGGAAAAGACCTCTTGTAGGCTTGTTGTGTCCCTATAGCTTGAACATGAGGTGAAGCCTTATGACCTTTGAAGTCCACTTCTTTGTCCTCTGTACAAGAGTGAGAGCAGGCCCAGTCTTGTAGACTCTTTTCAGGTCTTAGACAGCAGTTAAAGTCCTCGTCTGAAATTCCACATGTCCAGGAGTGTTCTGAAGTGTGTGCCTGGAAATGCCACATTTATGCCTGGCACAGGTCAGTGAATGAGAAGGACTATTGGGTATGCCCTAATCAATGGGGTAAAAGTTCCAAAGGCCAATCCTACCCACGTTTTGCATTTTCAAGATGCCAGAAGTGTTCTGCCACACTAAAGTTAGGTTCTGAGGACTGGGAGGGTATTATGGCAATCCTAGTGTCCTCTCACATCTAACACTGAAGACCAGTTTGGAGGAGCCACTGTACCACCAATAAACCCAGAGACAGAAATGTGGTCAAAGAAAAAAAGGGTTTTCCAGGGTTTGAAGTGTGCATCAAGTGTTGTATGTAAAACCACAGACCTGTTAAGCAGGACTGGACATTCAAGCAAGACGTGAAACCAACATTAACCAGCATTGGCAAAGCCTATAGGCCTGACCTATGCAAAATATATTGACTTTGCCAATGTGTTTTCGCCATGTTGTACACAAGCGTGGCTGCTGTTCAGCGTGGCTAAAAGTCAGTGGTGTAGAGGAGAGTGGCATGGAGTGTCACAGTGGAATGGCGACGAGTAGAGCATCGTGGAGTGGCAGAGTGGACTGGTCTAGAGTGCATTGGCGTAGAGTGTTGCAGAGTAAAGTGGCATAGAGTGCAGCGGCATGGAATTCAGTGGTGTACAGTGCAGCGTAATAGAATGCAGTGGCATACACTGTTGCATAGTAGAGTGCAGTGGTGCAGAGGAGAGTGGTGTAAGGTGGAGTGATGCAGAGTAGAGTGGCGTAGGGTGGAGTGATGCAGAGTAGAGTGGCGTAGAGTGCAGCAGCATAGAGCATAAAGTGCAGTGGTGTAGAGTAGTGCAGAGTAAAGTATTTTGCTGTGGAGTGCAGTGGCACACAGTAGTGCAAAGTATAAAGGCATAGAGTGCAGTGGTGCACAGTAGTACAGGGAGAGTATAATGGCATATCTGCACAGATCATTTAGAGACATTTACATTTTTTTGCGCGCTAGGGAAAAAAATATATATATTGCTCTTATCTTGTCACATTTGCTGTGCATTCAAAGACGGAGGTCAAATGTCAGGTTCTCTCTTCAAGGGAGCTTGGTGTTTATTTTTCTTTCTCTGACTTCTAAGTGAGAGGATTTATGTGACAATCATGCTGGCTGCATAGAGAGTTTTCGGAAGGCTGTACAATGAGATATATATTTAGGTGCCACGACTCACAAGGACGGTCTTGTGTAATTATCACTTATCTTGAAAGAAACGTCGTGCACTCAAAAGCGGTTTGTCGGTTTTTGTTGCAAGCAAAGAATAAATCTTCAAACGTGTTTCAGCCTCTTGGCCTTCCTCACAGTGAGGAAGGCCAAGAGGCTGAAACGCGTTTGAAGATTGAAGAATAGAGAAACAGAAAACCCAGTGCAGCATCTAATTAACAGGGTCTATGTTGCTCAGAAAAAAAGGGAACCTACATCACAGGTGGCATTTTATGAGCTGTGGCTTTATTCTTTTAAAGATAGCCATTTGTTTTTATCATAAATGTAACGCATGCAATTGCGTAAATCTCGTGTCTTATGAAGTCTAAAAGAATTCAACCCCTTCACCCTTTTCTCCTGTGCTCTCTCCAGCTCCCCAACCCCAATCTGTTTTGTACGTCTTAGGTTTGTTTCCTAGCACAGGAGTGATCTTTTCTATGGCTAGGAAATCCCATATTTTGTACAGCCAGTCCTGAAGTAAGGGTACCTTCCCTGTTCCTCATATAGCCAAAATAATTTGCAGCACCACCCTAATGGCCATTACCACTTCTCCCTCCTAGTGTCTTCAATGATCCTTCCCCTGGATATGGGAGCCCTAATAGTACCACCCAAGGTTCCATTCGAATAACTGCAAACATCTTCTCAATGGTTTTCAGCACTGTAGCCTTGAACTCCTAGAGTCTAGCACAATCCCACAATAAAGGAGTCAGGGTGCCCTCTGCCTCGATTGCTCTCCAGCAGTTCAGAGTTCTTCTAGAAAGGCTACCAAAAAGAGGGCAAATAACATAGGCAAGAGATTATACCACTGCAGTATGCCCCTCTAGATCAAAAAGGGATTAGATTTATTCCATCAACTTGTGGGCTGAAGTTATAATAACTTGCTATCATCCCCCTCATAAACCACTGACTGAAGACAAGCGCCTTTAGTGCTGCTTTCTTGTAAGACCAATTAACTGGTGAAATACCTGTTCCACGTCCAGGGAGAGGGGGGGATTGACTTTGTGCATTCCCTCTACATTCTCCACAAGATGGATAAACTTTTTAGTACTGTTCTCCCAATGCCTACCTATAATGAGCCCAGGACTTGTCTGGATCTACAAGGTATCGAAGCAGTGCTGACATGGGGAGTCCCAATATAGCCATGATGAGCTTGGGAATTGAGAGTTAAAAACGGAATTGGGTGGTAAGAGCTGCACATTGAAAGGTCATTTCTAGGTTTGTGGACCACAATTATGGCCTTTTGAGGTGCCCCTGTTTTCTGAGTGCATTGAGCAGATTTACACAACTGTAGTAAAGGTAACTTGGGGCATGATCAGATAATACTACGCGGCCAATCATTAAGTAGGTGCTATATTGTCTTAATCCTTCTTCCATTAAGAAATGATCCAGCCAGGCACACGTTTTTCTGAGTAAATGTGATATTAACATTAACCTTATGCAGCTCCCTTCATACATCGACCAGCCCTAGGGAAAGTAGTGAATCCTTTTAACTAGGAGAAATCTCCACCTTCTCCTTTTATGCGCCTTGACTTATCTTTCATGTTGCCCATTACTAAGTTGTACTCCCCTCCTATGATAAGTTTACCTTCGCCTGAGGCCTTCACCTTCAACAGACTCAATATGGTGGGTTTCAGAAATGCCTGTTATCATGGGTGCATAGACCAACAATATTGTTACTGTACACCCTCATCATTTCTAGAACTATATGGATACCGTTGCGAACACAAATCGACAAGCTAACCTGTATTTCATTCCTCTTTCCATCGCAAGAAAATAAGTGGTGGAAGGGATGACCCCATTGAGAGCGTATATTCTGAGACTCGAGAAAGTCTGTTGCTAATTTTAAATCATATCTTCTCCTGGGAGTGGCTCCCAAGGTCCTAAAACTGGTGCACCTAGTGTCCATCGAATATATTCTTCTTGATTTCTTGTCAATGCCATTCTCTTTTTCTCTTTGAATTTGGGACCCCGTGATCACTTTTGGAAGGAGCTCCAATAGTATCCACGGTGTGGTTCAGTCTTATGGGTGGGTCCCGCTGGTATACCCCTGAAAATATGGTCTGCTTGCCCACATAGACCAGTATGTCGTGGCGCTCTGCATTCTGCAACAGGGCCAAGATTTGAATGTTATTACAACGTCACCTGTTCTTCAGACCTGGTTTCATCTGGAGCTCTTCGTACCAATCTTCTAATGTGAAGATTCTGTTCCCTAGATAGTGATGTTCCATCTTTTCATCCAATATCTTTCAAGTCTTCAACTCTATGGCTCAGTGTGCTAATATCTTGCTTCAGATCCTGTAGACCAGAATTGCACACATTTTCTTCCTTTATTTCTTGTAGAAAACCCCTCCAGAACTCCTGTGTTATCACTGCCTCTGCCGGGGGGAACCTGCATATTGCAAAAACTGGCTGGCAGAAATAGACAGCTTCTCTCTGGTCTTCTATAGTCCCATTTGTGGGGAGCAACTACTTGTGCTCTATGGAGCAGGTGCGTCTTTCTCGATTCCCTTTGCCTTCAGCCTTGCTGGTGTTTCTGCCTCACTCTTTTCCTGATGAGCTCTGTATTGATTGTCTCTCTGCATCTTGATAGAGCCCTGCTGCTGAGAGAGCACTTTTTGAATACAAGATTCCACAGGAAGAAATATATTTTCACAGGTCTTTTCTAAAAGATTGTGGGGAGGTTGAAAGTTGACCAAGTCCTGTTTAGCTTCTCTTCGAAAACAGCCTTTTCTCTAGGGAGAGGGGAGCACATACTCCGTCCTCGAAAGATGGGACAGGCATCCTCCATGCGCAGAAGGAACAGTATTTAGGGTGCCTTGTATTTTCTTTGGACTGCTGCACTAGTGTTCCTGATAATGTTATATGTCTCTCTGCTATCCTCCCTTTTCCTCCTTTGGGTCAAATATGAGGCTGTAATTTGTTGCGAGTAATTTGCTTAGAATAAGCAGTGATTGTTATTAAGGGGCTTAATGAGACAAATGGGTATATAAATTACTTTTGAAAATACTGCAATTTGTTAATTTATGCTTAAACAGATTTAGACCTAATGTGAAATGCTTTGGCACTTTTTCGTCTCACGATGAATGTCTAGTTTTAGGGAGCAGAATAATTGTTTACACCCATGCAGATGATTGTAGCTCTGAAGCCTAATAGATGATATGTTCCCACATTAAGATTTATATTCTGGCACAAACCGTGAAAGCCAAAGAGAAATAAGGTTTCGCCATTAAAATATCTTTCATTTTATTTCCATTAGGAAAGATATTAAGACAGTAAAACATATTCTAGATTATTATAGATCACACAATTTAATATGAATGGTGTGTTATTTGGGGAGCTTCCAGTAAAAGACCAGCACTGGCAAAACCAATAGGTCTCGGCAATTTGAGAGCTATTGACATTGTCAAAGTCTTTTAGTCATGTATTGTGGAGTGGATGTATGTGGTGTGGCTTGGAATGGTTTGTTGTGGAATTGTGCGGCATCGAATTGTGTGGTGTTGAGTGGAGTTTTGTGTAGTGTAATTATGTGGCATGGTGTGCAGTGGAACTATGTGGATATTAATTATAGGACATTGAGTGTAGTGGAAATATGCGGAGTGGAATTGAAGTCTCATGGAGTGTAATTAGGTGGAGTGGTATTGTGTGTCGTGGAGTGTAATTATGTGGTGTGGTGGTCATTTTTGCGGCATGTAGATTTCTGTGTAGTGGAATGGATATATGTGGCGTGTAGTGGAATTGTGGTGTGTAGTGGAATTGTGGTGTGTATTGGTGTGGAATTATGTGGTGGAGCTTGGAACTGTGTGGATTTGAATTGTGTGACATGGAACTGTGTGGTGTGGAGTGTAATTATGTGGCATGGTGTGGAGTATATTTATGTGGGTTATGTGGGCCAGAGTGGATTTATGTGGGGTTGATTTATGCAGTATTGTGTAGAGTGTTATTCGGTGGAGTTGAATTATGTGGTGTTGAGTGGTATCATGGAGTGTAAATGTGTTTCGTGGTACAAACTTTTACCGGTTTAACTGTACTTTAGAGGTTCCATATCTGGACCCATTTGAATTTGTGGTTTATATTTTTGAAGGTGGCTAGGGTATTCCAGAAATTGTCCAAAGGAGTGTAACTGCAACACGGTGCACATTTATTCTTGGCTTTGCGTGTGTGTGTACTGGTTGGCTACCTTCATGTGAATCCTCACGCTTACATGTTGCTGTTCTCTCGTATAGAAAGGACTACAGCCGTTATCTGCTAGTATACTGCGTTACTCCAAGTCCCACTTTTCCTGGTCCTTCACGGACGTGGCCATCGGTAATGTAGCAGGTGTAGTGGCACCACGATGATCCAAGGTGAGAGCAACCCATTGGACCCTAATGATAGTAGTTATTTATACTACCAAAACAGGGGAGGGGCATTTCAGTTTCTTGTATTTTGGCCCGTTGCACCGTTGCTACGCTACGGTAATGAGTCCCGACTCCCTCCCTCCCACACCCCCCCACCCCTTTTCCTTCGCCCCAGCTTCCTTTACAGCTTTGACCTAAGGAGGTGTCTGGCTTGATTGCAGAGGGAGAAGGTAGAGAGGGTCTACCTTGTATAAATCTAAGCATTTAAAATAGAAGTAATTTGCGTTGAGGGTACCGTACAGAACAGTTATCTGGCTGCCTGACGTGGGCTTTAATTCTGCATACTAAGGAGTCCAAAAGGCTTCCCACCTGCAGGGGTTAATAAAAGGTCTGAACCTTTAACTGCAGAGTAAAAGTGAATAAAGGCGTGAAATTCATATCCTGGCACTGCAAGAGCTGCGGTGGTAAATAATTAAATAGAAATCTCAATATTACATAAGTGTTGTGGAATAATACAGACTATGACATCACAGGGAAGAGTGGTGGCGGTCCCTCGCACGGATGTCAGTTCTGTACACGACTTTCCGCGCCAGAAACGCAGAGCCATGCAAGAAACTGACCACTGGTGCACAAAACTAGGGCCCTGAAGGGATGTCCTTAACCCTAGAAATCAGTTCACAGAACGGGGAGGATGCGTGGGGCGGTAAGGAATATATAACTAACTAATGTTTCTTACAGATATATTGTTACCGAAGGTAAGTAACTTATGCATCTGAAAGAAACAAGTTAGTTATAGATTCCTTACCTTAGAATAGATACCCCAGCAATACCAACCCCGGTGGTGGGTCTGCGAACCAAGATCACACCAGAAAGTCCTGGAGTACAGAACTGCCAAAGAAGCCATCTCCCCCGGCTTGGCTGTCCAGGCAGCAGTGCTTGGTGAACGTGTGCAGCGATGCCCACGTAGCTGCCGGACAGATGTCGCTTAGAGGAACTCCCCATCCCAAAGCAGTGGTGGCTGCCGTCACCCTAATGGAATGGGTGCGCAACCCCACTGGAGGCTCCTTTTTAGCCAAAGAGTAACAGGCCTTGATACACAAGACGACCAACCTGGAGATGATACGCTTGTGTACAGCCCGACCTTTCTTGGCGCCCACATAGCCAACAAAGAGTTGGTCATCCACCCGGAACGGTTTTGTGCGGTCTAGGTAAAAAGAGAGTGCACGTTTTGGGTCCAGACGGTGGAGCCTCTCTTCCTCTCTCGAAGGGTGCGGAGGCAGAAAGAAGGTGGGCAAAGTGATGGTTTGGCCAATATGAAAAGATGTAACCACCTTTGGAAGAAAGGATGGACGAGTGCGTAGGACAACTTTGTCCGGATGCATAGCCAGAAATGGAGGCTTAGAAGAAAGAGCCTGGAGCTCACTCACCCTTCTAGCAGAAGTGATGGCCACCAGGAAAGCAGTCGTAAATGTCAAAAGACGAAGAGGACAGTTATGAAGTGGCTCAAAGGGAGCGCACATTAAAAAGGTTAGAACCAGGTTCAAGTCCCACTGAGGCATAACGAAAGGAACAGGAGGAAAGAGATGAGTTATGCCTTTCAGGAAACGATTAACAGGGGACTTAAAAAAAGAAGGCTGATCAGGAAGCCTGAGAAAGGCAGAAATGGCCGAAAGATAGCCCTTGAGAGTGCCCAGAGCAGAGCCCTGCTGGGCCAAAGAAAGGAGGAACAAGAGAACCTCAGAAAGAGGGGCAGAAAGGGGATCCACAGCCTTTGCTGTGCACCATGCCACAAATTTGTTCCATCGGCAGGCGTATACCGTCTTAGTGGAGGGACGCCTGGCTGCCAAGATGACATCACAGACTTCGGGAGGCAGGTCAAATAACATCAGCTGCCGCCGCTCAATCTCCACGCAAGGAGGTGGAGGCTGGACAAGTTCGGGTGGAGGACCGTCCCCTGCTGCTGTGACAGAAGATCCTCCCGAAGAGGCAGACGGATCGGAGGATCGATGGCCATACTGAGTAGCTCGGGATACCATACTCTTCGTGCCCAATCCGGAGCCAAAAGAATGACTTGGGCCCGGTCGCACCTGATCTTCAGCACTCAGGGCAGAAGTGGTATAGGCGTTAAGGCGGAAAGAAGACCTCAACTCCACTCGCGACGAAAAGCGTCGCCTAGCGAGTGCCGCCTTGGAAATTCCAACGCGCAGAATTGCTGACATTGCGCGTTCTCTTCGGTGGCGAATAGATCTAACCAAGGCTCTCCCCACTGTTGAAAGAGACCTTGCGCCACCTCCGAGTGAAGACGCCATTCGTGATCCATCATGCACCTGCGGCGGAGCTCGTCCGCCCTGGCGTTCAGAGAACCTGCCAGGTGTTGAACCACCAGAGATATGCCCTGATGTTCCAGCCATGTCCAGAGACGCAGAGCCTCTTGACATAGGGTCCACGACCCCACCCTGCCCTGTTTGTTGCAGTACCACATGGCGGTGGTGTTGTCCGTGAACACCTGCACTACTCTTCCCCGGACAGAGGGAAGGAATGCCTTGAGTGCAAGACGGATCGCCTGAAGCTCCAGAAGGTTGATGTGGAGCCCGGACTCCACCGGAGACCAGAGGCCTCTGATCTCCGCCTCTCCCATGTGGCGACCCCATCCCAGAAGGGATACATCTGTCACCACAGTGTGTTCTGGTTGGGGAAGGGAGAGGGATCTGCCGTTGACCCAATCCTGGTTCGTGAGCCACCACTGCAATTGTAGTGCAGTGCCCTCCGAGATCTGGACGCAATCGGACAGGTTCCCCTGATGCTGTGCCCACTGGAACTTCAGGTCCCACTGCAGAGCCATCATATGCCACCTGGCATGATCGACCAGCAGGATGCAGGAGGCCATGAGTCCCAACAGCCTCAAGGTCTTCCTGACCGAAACCCGATCTTTCAGCCTTTATCCCGGAATCATAGCCCGAATATCCCGGACTGTTCGGGAGGATAAACCCGAAACTGCGTCGTGTCCAGAACCGCTCCGATGAAGAGGAGCTTCTGAGAGGGAATCAGGTGCGACTTAGGCGCATTGATTTAGAACCCCAGCGAATGCAGGAGGTCGGCCGTAGTCTGGACGTGGGAGACGACAGCCTGGGACGAGCCCGCCTTCAACACCAAGTCGTCGAGATAGGGGAAGACTGGAACCCCTGATCTGCGCAGATGAGCTGCAACCACCGCCATCACTTTCGTGAACACCCGAGGTGTTATGTCCCGTATAGAGGCCCTAATGTAGACCCATTCATACATGCCCTAAAATGGACGTATTCGTATTTGCCCTAATACGGTCATATTCGTACTTGCCCTATTACGGTCATAACTGTACATGTCCTATTATAGTCATGATTCCTTATATAGGCATGATCTTTCACCTACATTGGTCCTCACTAGTACATAACGTGCTCAGCGGGCTGAACGTTCTCTATTCTGTGGTTTTGAATACAGCAGGGTTTTTCCCAAACACAGGCCCACACTGTACTCATTAATTATGCATGATTCTCTAGGAATACAGCACCTGCATAATATGTCTGTACAAAGTTCACCCCTGACGTCTTCCTCAAGACTGACCAGGCCCAATGCAAACCACACAAAGGGATGAGAGTCTCCAGGGTATAAATATACCACATATTGCCCCGGTAAGACCGAGGGAACCGAGACTTCCATGCTGACACACTGACCAGAGACGCTGAGGCTCCTGCAAGCAGTCGCTCCAGCTGACAGCGGTCTGACACAGCCCTTGCGGGGTGTCCAACTCGAGACCAGGACGGGGTCCCACAGTCTCTATTCAGGTATGGGGGTTCGACTAAATCCTAGAAGGATTCTTGGCTCTTAGGCTTTAGACCTACACATATGCTAGGTACACTCAGGTACATCTAGTTAGGCATCGTAGGAGTACGCGCAGTTGCATAATGCTTTTATAATCATGTATGTATTCATGATTATTGCAATATGGTAGAACTGTTCTATCCCTTTGCTTTTATCGTACTGCTGATAATATATCTCTGCTATTGTCTGCTGGTTGCCGCAGCACATATATTTTACACTAGAATAACAACTGTTCAATAAATACTTATTGAAACGCCGGACTGTTTATTCTGTGTAACTCTCTGAGACAAACCGAATAAGTAAGCACGAGTGACTGAGCGAAAGGTAGTATATTGTTTCCACTGACTGAGCGAAAGGTAGTATATTGTTTCCACGATTGAGGAATTTGGGTTGTCATGATCTAAGGTTGCCAGAAACGAATCTCTCCCCGATAAGAGGAGATTCTAGTGGCACTGTGAGCTAGCTAATGCAAAACAATCTAACATACGCGGTGAGGGTGCACAGAGTCAGTCTGCCACCAAGCCCACAGCTTATGTTATACAAACGCGCAGGTCCTGCATGGGTAATATAGGAACTACACGACATGGCGCCCAACGTTGGTTTGGTACTTATTTAACAGTAGAATCTGAGTAGTTCAGTCGTGCTATTCTCAGAGAATCTACTCACAAAAACCCCAGAGACGTCTGGAGTGGGTGGGCACAAAATCCGCCGCAGCGGAGTAGTACGAAAATACTATTTATTGGCTGTTGGTTATTCAAGCTTGAAGGACATATAGTTCCTACAAATTGTGCATTTACACCTTATCTTAAAATTTCCTTAAACACCCTCTTCCACTTAAAAATGGTTGAACAAGCAGAAGAAACAAGGAGAGTTGAAACAGACCTCTTCGGTTTAGGAGAAGAAGACCCTGACGATGCAATACAAATTGCACCAAATTTCAGAAGGGCAGTCACCATAAAACTTCTAGAACATGGCTTAAGAGCCAGGGGTGGTAAAGTAATTTTCGTGATCGAGGCACACGAATCCAATAAAACAGAGGTGTTCTATTCATGGGTTACATTTCCAGCAGCGAATCCAGTTACAGATGTATTTCACTACTACCTAAAAGATGAAACACCAGAGGACTATACTCCTTTTGAGGAGTTGGAGATTCCGTTCACTTACCAGGAGCATAATTACTGGTTTAAAGGCACCCTACCCCACGTACGAGGAAGAGCAAGATTAGGCCCGCTCGGAGGAGCAGGAGCCACATGGCCCATATTAGCGGCAGACACACCGCATCCTGACATTAACACAATGCCACAGTCAGAATTACTCGTACAACACAAAGATTTAATTAAAATCTACAGAAACCTCACACAATTTGTGATGAGGACTTTAACAGTTCAGCCTGCACCAGTTGCAGCACAAGATACTCCAGTCCAGAGTACAGTTAATAAAATTACTCCACAAACATTACACACGGTAATGGGCAGAATGCCAGCAAAACGCGAACAAATCCCATTCTGGATAGATTTAAAAATAACTCAGCTTGAGGCAGTATTCCCGAAAACTACCACCTGTGAAACACAGAATTCTAACAATCTGCTTGCCCATGGGTCTCACACCACAAGTAGAGGACTGTACCTCTTGGGGTTCAGTCTTTGCTGCCATATATACCAGAACACATGGTATCCCGTCCTTAGCAGTAGTACCCGACGTATTTAGACAGATACAAAATGAGTACGGAGCAGAACCTGCCCTTAACTTAGGGATGAAGTTAATAAATAACTTTGACCAGGTATCAGCCATAATGCTAGCTAACATTAAGGGGGAGGCAGCTTCAGTGGCAAACCGCCAACGCCTAAGGGAGTTCGGTCCAGAGGATCATCAACACAAACTACCCAAAATAATTGAAACTGCATATGCAGAACTAGGCAGAGACAGTTTGGGTGGGAAAGCATTAAAACCACAACTAGTGGGCAGTCCTGAAAAGGACACTACAAAGCAGACACCTACTTCTTCTAAAAAGAAGTGGGAAAATAAAAAACAACAAAAGTCTAAAGACAACAGATCTCAATCCAGAGGGAGGTCTCCTCAACAGGAGCCCTCTGAAAGGAGGTATAACCTCAGGAATAGGGATAATATTAAAAAATCTGACAGATATCAGAATACTGATACTCGTTCCTCTCGTTCCTTTCAGGGTTCATCAAAAAACTCCGAGAGGGAAGGACGGTCAAAGGAGCGTACAAAGTCCAGAGACACGCAATGCGCTGCGGACTACGCACCTAAAAGAGATAAACAAAAATCAAAACCTCAGTTCAAAAAGAAGGTAGCAGTTCTCAAGATCAGACATGCCCAGACTTCTGAGGACACAGCTTCTGAACGGGGAATGGGCTCTGACGATCCTAGACAGCGCGGCAGAAGTAACAATAGCTCGCCAGAACCTGAAGGAATTTCTGGTGACAGCAGAGTTGAGTGAGTAGATTACGGTGGAAACACCTGATACTCGGGCAAGTGTCCCACATAAGTTACACAAGATAACACTCCGGATGGAGGGGACAAGCCCAGAAAAGTTAAAGGTCTCTTTTGGAAAAATCTGTCATCTGGTTATGACATTCTATTAGCAGAACAAAACTGGCCGCCAGCATTCGTCATGGAGTGCCCTAGGGGAGAAACGAGAATTTTTCCAGCCTTTTCCGACCTCGTTCCCATACATCTTAAACATGCATATGGGCAGGAGTGGGCGGTTGCCCTAGCTCCAGCATTGTATAAAAATCATGTTGGTTGGGATGAGGATTCAACCCACCACGTGATCCCGTTAAAAGTTTCCCCAAATGCTCAAAGGCAATACCCTATAAAGCAGGAAGCTAAACAACAAGTCAGGGAGATCCTAGATCAACTTGAATACCAGGGGGTGATAGAAAATTGCACTTCACCTATGAACAATCCTTTGTTTCCCGTAATGAAACCTGACAACACACATCGTTTAGTTTTGGATTACAGACATTTAAACACTTGCACAAAGATATTTGCAGTTCAAAATGCAAACAGTGCCGCATTAATGAATAACATTGTGCGGAAAAAATACAAAACACTTGATATCTCAAATGGATTTTTCTGCCAAAATATAGCGCCTGAAAGCAGGTATCTGACCACCTTCAGTGCGTTAGGGTCCCAGCGACAATTTTGTCGCCTAGCCCAAGGGTATAAAAACAGCCCGGGGGTATTTTCAGCAAGAGTAACAGAGTTACTCCAAAATTTGGATGAAGAAGCATTGTCCTATGTGGATGATATTTATCTGACGGACGATGACTTAAAGAGGCACTTGACCAGGGTGAGCACCATTATTATGGGATTCGCCTCCGAGGGCTACAAATTTAATTTAAAAAAAAAATCTAAAAATTGCCCACCTCAGTGTCCTGTTTTTAGGGTACGAGCTGTCAAGTGAGGGGAAAAAGCCTAGCAGCTAACTTTTTAGAAAAGTGTGCGCTGCTCCAACCTCTCAAATCATTAAAGAATTTACAATCAATTCTGGGATTCCTAAATTTTGGTCGAACATACATTTTGGATTACGCAGAAAGAGTAAAACCTTTCTATGACTTAATAAAACCTGATTTTTCAGTCAGACAATGGACACAGGAACACACAAATATCCTGCGTTCCCTACAGGAAGACATGATAGCTTCTAAACATTTACAGACACGCGTAAACGCACAGAACTTAGTGATCCGAGTCATAGCGGGTACACTTATTTAACTTTTAATTAAGGCGAAACAGTACCAATCGTATACAAATCACACCTGTACACAAAACGCAGAGATGCGTTTCACTTCAACAGAAAAAATTCTGACAGCAGTGCAGACCGCTGTAGCAAGAGAAAGAGCTCTGGCTCAGGGTAAACGCATAATTGTCCTGCCCCCAGTACCAGCTTTAGAAGCGGTTACAAAAGCCAGCATTCCAAATGCGAAAGCCTTACATCCGAGATGGATACAGTGGGCTAATTCTCTTACTGCAACGGATGTTGAATACAGATTTGATCCAAGTTTAAAAACACAAGCATTCCTGCAATACGAACAAGAATATACTCTACCAAATGAATTTTTGCCTCTAGATCAGTATGAATACATAATTTACACTGACGGTTCTGCTCAACCGGCCATAGGGAGTAAGCAAGCTTACAGCGCGGCGTGTGCGATTAAGGTCGCATGCACGATGGAAAGTTCCATCCGAGTTGCACTAAAACGCAATCTCTAGGAGACTGCACGGCTCAGTTGGCAGAGTTAAAAGCACTAATACTGGCACTTATAAATACGGATCACGAATTCCCCACACATTGTGTGTGATTGCTTTTACTGTGTACAGTCGTACAATGAATATCTACATCATTGGGAACAAAACGGGTTCAAAGATGCAAAAGGTGGCACAATTAAGCATAAAATGCTATGGGAACAGGTAGTGGAGTTGAGAAACGAACTACCAAGGGCTCACGTGATACATACACCGAGTCATCAGCGTGATGGCGTTCACGTTGAAGGGAATTCATTGGCTGATGAAGCCGCAAAGGGGGCTGTTCGCACAGCCGCCGTAGCTGCAGTTACTCGTTCAAAGACGAGGGTAGACGGCGAGATAATGGTAGCTGTCAATGCTTCACGCAAAGGCAGCACAGCAGTACCTAAAAGGTTTCCACTCAAGTACTCCTACAAGTTAGATGCACAAAACATTCCATATGTTCAGATTCCTGGAGTGGGGGATAGAGTAATTCCAAATATGGATCGTAGGCAAGGCTTAATTGTGGTGGCACACGAAGAAGGTTCTGTACATAAGGGACTTAGAGAGACTGTTTCTTTGTTGAAAGAACGCTACTGGTGGCCCGTGACGAGAAGGCAGATTAGAGACTATGTCTGGAACTGCGACATCTGCAAGCAGATGGAAGGGTCCACCGCAACACGTCCAGTACAGATACCATTGTTAGACAGCATTAGGTTGTCCATTCGTGTACGTCCAGCTCAAGTTTCCTCAAGGTCTGGCCTCAGCGCTCGGCTGACGCTCTTACTGTTATAAAAGATTTGCGAGTCTTTATCGGCACATACGCAGTTGGCACGTTACATTCTGACCGTGGTCCGGCGTTTAGCTCTCGGGCTTACAAAGAGGCCATGGAAGGAATGGGCGTAGCATTGCGGTACTCCTCTCCGTACCATCCCGAGGGAAATTCTGTTGTGGAGAGGAAAAACTGGGACTTAAAGCAATCTTTAACAGCTAGGGTATTAGGCAAGGGCGGTAGATGGGTCGATCACCTTTATGGGGTACAGCGAGCTATCAATAACCAGCCAAGAAGCTCTCTAAGGGGTGTCACTCCTTACGAGGTCCTATTTGGGACAAGAATGTGGGTACCTGATCTTGATTGTGAAGGCACAGTGGCGGATGAAAAACCATTTGATATCCATGATCGTTTGGCTGTTTTACAGGATCTAAATGAATCCAGGACACAACAAAGTAACGTGCTCCAGAAACAGGCCGCCACTGAGGAAGTCAAGGCAATAACGGCAAGACCTGTCTGGATCCCAAAAGTCGGGGATCTGGTCAGAGAGAAGATTGCCGACAAGAAAGAATTTGGGCCATCATACAGAAAGCCTGTACCGGTCCTAGCAATCCAAGGCACAAGAACTGTACTTCTGCCGCCTCTTGCCGGGAAAAAGGAGAAAAGATTTGTCTCAATCGACTTAATCAAACCACACTATGTGGCCGATACTAAACAGTAGGGCTCATGGACTCCACAGTAGCAGACGCCCTCCTCTCGCTACAATCCAAGAAGTTCAAACAGAAAGACTCATCACGTTTGAAGAGCCACCTGTACGGAATGAAGGACTAAGCAACAATGCTATGGAACTCGTTCCACTTCAACAAGAAATTCATCTTCAAAATGAAAATCAACTTAACAACAACCAAGTTGCAATAAGACCGACTACAGACATCTACGTCAACATGCCTCGTCAAGAAGAAAGTCCAATTTCAACAAATCCCGATGCAATTCCAAAAATTGATCGAACTGCTTCTGGCTATTTCATGAACTTTGATACGTTTTCACTGGATCCAAGCAAGCCGGAAACGACGCCAGCCAAAAAAATCACTCCAACAGAAACTCAATGACTTTTTGAACTTTTTTTAGAAAGACTTACCTGGTGTCACCTTGGATTGAACTATGGTATATCACTGGGATTTTATTTTTTCTTTTCTGGGTAGGCTTAATAATAACTTTTAGTATGCTTATTAATGGACGATACCTCCAGCAGAGCTCTACAGCCCAAAGAGTCAATTTGATTTTAAAACCACACCAGTCTTCACATCGTGTACCAAGATTTCTGATGATTGGGACACTGAAACTGTAAATGCTATGATGTCTGATTTAGAAAAAACTGCCGCATTTCCGAACAATGAAATGTTAGAAGGTACTTCAGACTATGATACATTGTACTGTTACCAGCAATATGGTCATCATTTCTTGAACAAATCTAGAACACCTAGAAATGTATTTGAGTACCACCAATGGGAACACTGCCCAACAACACCGAAAGGTAGTTCACAGGCATTTGCACAGAAATTCACATACTTCTCAGGGTTTAACACATCCGACCCGAAGTGATTTTATTATAAAGTGGCGAAAATTTCAGCTCAGAAAATTATGTTAACAAACACCAAACATATTTACTCTGCTTCCTTTATGGCCCAGTTGTCTACACAGGGTTTCGACCTATGGAAGGACACTATAGATTTAAAATCAATCTGGGGTTCTAGGGACTGGCAAGGCCAGGGAACAGAAGCGCTATTTAGAGCATGCATCATTCCGCAGCAGATGCTATTTCTGAATAAAACTGTGCAACAAACAACCTGTCTTGGTTTAGCCAAAGGCAAAGAAATGAACACACCGGGGTTTCCTACACCATCACAGATGGGTGGGGGGCAGAATTCAACTACACAAGGGGTAGGATTGGATGACATTCGGCAGTACAACAGATCAGATCCTGATTGGACAGAATGGCTGGTTTGGCCCATTGACACAAACAAATGTCAGCAGAGATTTATGAATACAACCGAAGGGTTTAGTATCCATAGGCCAGACCCACGCTATGTAAAGAGACATCACCCGGAGGTAGTGACATCCTATAGTGTTGGGAAGTTGTGCCTTGATTGGCTAGAGACCTCAACACTCACAGAAGTAAATCACTTGACCTTACTCACACCTGATGTAGACCTTAGGGATTTCCTACTAGGTCCAAGGAAAACACGTCACAAACGTTTCATATATGCTGGCATTTATGCCTATTATAATGAAAACTGGAAAATATCCCAACAAAAGGCCGCAGAAAGGATACAGGAAATCGACCGTATTAACTTTGAAAAGGCATTAGCTGTAGTGGATAATGGGTTAACAACTTTGACCTCCAGGATTTACTCCTTAGGCAACATTCTGTCTTCTGCAATCGACATATTAGAACAAGATCTGGCCTGGTTACAACACGGACAATCTCAGCTACGTTCTATTATGATGTTAAACTGGACGCTACAATCTTTGCGTGCAGGCTATGTGCCATGGCGTTTTATAAACACCACGTCTCTGTTTTCAGAATACAATCTGACTGATAAACAGACAGAAATGGCACAAAGGGGAGCCAAATCTACAATGCTGCGTATTGAGAAACTGGAAAGGTTACCCTTCACTGTAGCCGAATCAACAGAATGGCTAATTCATGGCCAAATCACTCTGCCGGTCACTACGTTTCAGTTTCAATATTGCCTTTGAGCAAAGGCAGGCAGGCAAATATGAAAAGATGGTTAAGGGTTACATTAAGGAAACTTGGGAGTTACCATATAGATATTGATGCCGGAATGGGGATCGAGCAGTGTATCTGAGTGGTACAAACTGCAAGAACGCTTTAAGCGGTTCTCTCATGTGTCAGGATATTTCTCTACACGGAGCCTGTAACGGTTCAGTAGCGAACCCATCGTGTCACATGACTGGAACCCCAGCTGCAGTGATCACGCCGGTTTTCGAGCTGCTCTCAAATGGGAGTTACTTGATGCTAAATGATCAAGGTTGCTGTGGGATGCTTCTGGGCGTCGCATATCTGGTCACTTAACTCCAGGGTTACTTGCTGTATGCAAGTATTGTTTACACCACTGAACACAGTCAGGGAGGCACAGTTATGGCCTTCACTGAACGTTTCTTTCATACAATTTGATACTCTGAGCAGACTGCAAGCCATGCTTTTACAGCAACCCGTGCCCTTAACCTCCGCTCGAGAAACCTATGAACTTCAAGTTGCAAGGACCTCGACTGAGATGCAGGCGCTTATACGTACAAACTGCCCCTTTCATTTCGTAGAAATGGTGGGACGTATCTTCAATATGTCTGATACGAGCGGTATTGTACACCTATTTAAGACCATAGGGTCAGGACTGTTAAGCACCTTTCAGACAGTCCTCGGAGTAATCCCACATTTTATACACTCCGTATTGGGAAGCGTATTTGGAGGATTCCCGCTTATCCTATTGCTGATTGCAGAGGTCCTATTCATAATACTGCTGCTACGCAATGGACGGCCCAATTCCCGAGGGAATGGCGAACATGCTCCAGGAGCGGAAATACCGTGAACGCATGGTACAACTTCTGGGCATTTCTTGCCTGCGAGAACTCAATGCCTCCTGGTTTCTATCCTTTCGACCAGTCTGGGTAGACTGCATCTTACCTGTTCTTCGATGCCTGTTTTGCGGAGAAGAATGCACGTTGGATCTTTGTCTGACATTTCCATCAGATGCGCCTCCGGACACGAATGCAATGCTGGACCCCATAAAGGCCCATGCTCTGCGTTGTCCCCAGCGGCTTCCGATTCTGATGAACGCATTCCTGGAGAATCCAAGGGTGCCGTTTGCTCCTGCTGGGTTAGGTGACTCCTCCACAGGCACCCAGGTAACAACTGCCACACAAGCTGCCGCAGCACCGACTGATGGTAGTGCTACATTCCATCTATGTGCGATTGACGTTCTCTGTGAGGCGTTGGATTTGTCATCTGCAGCAGCTAACACCGATAATGTTGTGCTTCCCAGCCAGGACGCTTAATCTTGAATTGGCTCGTCGTGTCCTGGGAAAGAATTCGGCTTCTTCACTCGTTTCAGAACAAACGAGCAAAATAGGAACATTTCCTAAATTGACACTTTCGCTTGAGAAAAGCATGACCTTCTTCTGCTTTGAGTGAGGCAACTTACATGGCGAAACAAAATAGACATTTCTTTTTTTAGTGGCAATTGGAAATAGCTGAATTATAACATTTTTTTAAAAGTTTTTTTAACAATTATAAAACCATGTTTTTACTTGCTTTTAAAATGTTTTTAAATTGTCCAGATTTTAAGTATGGTCATTGTCATCCTGTTCGGAAGAGCAGTGGGTGTTATGTCCCGTATAGAGGCCCTAATGTAGACCCGTTCATACATGCCCTAAAATGGACGTATTTGTATTTGCCCTAATACGGTCATATTCGTACTTGCCCTATTATGGTCAAAGCCGCATATGCCCTATTACGGTCATAACTGTACATGTCCTATTATAGTCATGATTCCTTATATAGGCATGATCTTTCACCTACATTGGTCCTCACTAGTACACAACGTGCTCTGAGGGCTGAACGTTCTCTATTCTGTGGTTTTGAATACAGCAGGGTTTTTCCCAAACACAGGCCCACACTGTACTCATTAATTATGCATGATTCTCTAGGAATACAGCACCTGCATAATATGTCTGTACAAAGTTCACCCCTGACATCTTCCTCAAGACTGACCAGGCCCAATGCAAACCACACAAAGGGATGAGAGTCTCCAGGGTATAAATATACCACATCTTGCCCCGGTAAGACCGAGGGAACCGAGACTTCCATGCTGACACACTGACCAGAGACGCTGAGGCTCCTGCATGCAGTCGCTCCAGCTGACAGCGGTCTGACACAGCCCTTGCAGGGTGTCCAACTCGAGACCAGGACAGGGTCCCACACTCTCTCTATTCAGGTATGGGGGTTCGACTAAATCCTAGAAGGATTCTTGGCTCTTAGGCTTTAGACCTACACATATGCTAGGTACACTCAGGTACATCTAGTTAGGCATCGTAGGAGTACGCGCAGTTGCATAATGCTTTTATAATCATGTATGTATTCATGATTATTGCAATATGGTAGAACTGTTCTATCCCTTTGCTTTTATCGTACTGCTGATAATATATCTCTGCTATTGTCTGCTGGTTGCCGCAGCACATATATTTTACACTAGAATAACAACTGTTCAATAAATACTTATTGAAACGCCCGACTGTTTATTCTGTGTAACTCTGAGACAAACCGAATAAGTAAGCACGAGTGACTGAGCGAAAGGTAGTATATTGTTTACACGATTGAGGAATTTGGGTTGTCATGATCTAAGGTTGCCAGAAACTAATCTCTCCCCAATAAGAGGAGATTCTAGTGGCACTGTGAGCTAGGTAATGCAAAACAATCTAACATACGCGGTGAGGGTGCACAGAGTCAGTCTGCCACCAAGCCCACAGCTTATGTTATACAAACGCGCAGGTCCTGCATGGGTACTATAGGAACTACACGACAGAGGGGCGCTGGTAAGGCCAAAGGGGAGCACGGTAAACTGAAAATGCTCGTGGCCTACCGTGAACCGCAGGTAACGCCGGTGGGCCGGCAGGACTGATATAGGAAAATAAGCGTCCTGCAGGTCCAACGCTACCATCCAGTCTCCAGGGTCGAGGGCAGACAAGACCTGAGCCAGGGTCAACATCTTGAACTTCTCCTTCCGGAGGAAGCGGTTGACGTTCCTGAGATCCAAGATAGGACGCAGGCCTTTGTCCTTCTTGGGTACCAGAAAGTAGTGGGAATAACAACCACGACCTACTTCTGGGACAGGAACGCGCTCAATGGCTCCCTTGGCCAAGAGAGCCACAACTTCCTGTTGGAGAAGGGACAGGTGATCCTCCGATATGCGATGGTACTTGGGTGGCATGGAGGGAGGGGTAGCCTTGAAGGGGAGGGGGTAGCCCCTTCGGACTATTTGCAAAACCCACCTGTCCGATGTGATGGTGTACCAGTGGGGGAGGTGATGGCGAATCCTGCCGCCCACTGCTGTTTGGTGGCCCTGAAATGTCGGACTAGGAGGGCTTGGAGGCTGCGGCGGAGGGGGCGGAGGTGGACTGGCCCGCCCGCTGGCCCCCAGAACCACGGCGTTGGTTCCCACGTCCCCGGCTGCGCTGGAATGAAAAGGTCTGCGCAGGCCTGTGGCTCTGAAGGGAACGTGGTGGGGCACCCCTTCCGTGGCCACGAAAGGGGCGAAAGGCCGACTGTGCAGGACGCAGGGTGGAAAGACCCAAGGACTTGGCCGTAGCCCGCGAGTCCTTGAAACGAGTCAATGCACTATCCGCCTTGTCGCCGAACAGGCGACAGCCATCAAAAGGCTTGTCCATCAGAGTGTTCTGGACATCCCCCCCGAAAAGCCAGTCGTCCTCAACCAGGCGTGGCGTCTGATTGCCACCGACATGGAAATCGCTCTGCCCAGTGAGTCGGCGGTATCCAGCCCACACCGAATGGCAAACTTAGCTGCGTCTCTCCCTTCAGCAACAGCACGGGAGAGCACGGTCCGGGCCTCCTCCGGACACTGAGGCAGCACTTGCGCCACTGAGTCCCACACAGAGTGGGAATAACGGCCCAAGAGGCATGCAGTGTTCACCGACCGCAGCCCTAAACTGGAGGAAGAAAACAACTTCTTCCCAAGGTGATCCAGCTTCTTGGATTCCCTATCCGGGGGTGCGGTAGGAAAGGCGCTCTGGGACATTGAGGCTTGGACCACCAAGCTCTCAGGGGAAGGGTGTTGGGAAAGGAATAAGGGGTCATCCTATCCACAGGAGCCCCTGTGGTGGGCTTGGACCAAGTGCCCAAAAGGATGTCCGAGAGGGCTTCATTAAAAGACAGCAGGGGCTCCGAAGAGCTCGCTGCCGGCTGAAGTACCTCTGTCAGGAGGTTAGTCCTGACTGCCACGGTAGGAAGCTCGAGGTTGAGAGCCTCGGCCGCCCTACGCAACACCACTGCGTAACACGCTCCCTCCTCCGTAGCCACGGTAGGAGGAGACAGCATGCCAAGGTCTGGCGAGGTGTCCAAACCACTGGCATCCCCCAGGTCCTCTCTCCAGTCCTGTTCCAGCTGTTCCGTTAAAGGGTCACCTGACCCCTCGCAATCCTCCTCCTCCTCCTCCTCCTCTGGGTGCCAATCTGGCCTAAATGGGACTCCAGGAGTGAACAGGGGCACAAAAACCCCGCTCTGCGCCGGATCCGGCGTTGGTCGACGCCGGTCCGGCTCAGGGTCTTCATCCGGAAGGAGGTCGGGGTCGACGCCGACCGGGGGGGCCGGCCACGCCGGGCACGGTAGTGGTAGTGGTGCCATCTGAAGCGGCGCCGGCAGAGGTGTAATAAGGTCAACCGGCGCCGATCCGGATCCAGGCCTGGTTCCAAGGGGGGGCCTGCGACGCCGGAGCCGCCGGCAATGAAGGTCCCCACCCCCCAGCAGAGTCCGCGGGGCCCGAAGGCGTGTTCGGGCCACCCAAAGATGGCATGCATCGCCTCGTAGAACGTACGAAGCTGGGCGGGAGTCGCCCCGGGTCCCGGAAAGGGAGGGAAACCCGGAGTCGACTCTTCGGGCTCCGCACGCGGAGCCACGGGAGGGGCACCACCCGCGGGCCTCTTCGGGTCGGCCGACCGACGAGGAGAAGTCGAAGAGCGACTATGCTTCTTCGACTTCTTTTTGTGCTTCGACTTACCCGACCCAGAGTGCGAACTGAATGGTGGTGGCTCCGCGACCGGTCCCTCGACCTCCCTCTCGACCGGGACCTTGAACGGCACGGAGCAGACTGTCGGCGTTCAAGCAGCTTTCGGGACCGTTCCCGCAAAGCCTTCGGCGTCAACAACCAGTAGTCGGAGCACGACTTGGGGTCGGGGTCGTGGTCGTGCTCCAGGCAGAAAAGGCACACGCGGTGCGGATCAGTCACCTACATCAGTTGGCTACAGGAACCGCAGGCCTTGAATCCTGGCATCGCTCGTGCACCTTCGGGAGTCGGAGACTCGAAAAAGACGTCGACAAAAGTCAAGAAAAAGTTAGTCAATAAATGACTGAGGTACCGCTCTTCCCGGATCTGCGCTGGCTGGCGCGGAAAAAGAAAGAACTGACGTCAGCGCGCAAGGGCGGCGTCTAAGTAGCTGCCACGACGTCAACCCGGCGACCACGACGCAGACGACGGATGCGTAGCCGACCGACGCCACCTTCCGACGCGCAGAGGTACTGCTAACGAAAACTTTCCGGATCCAGTCTGACGCCTGGGGGTAATTCTAAGGTAAGGAATCTATAACTAACGTGGTTCTTTCAGATATGCTGAACATTCACTCCAATGTGTCAAACAGATCTAATTACTGGCTGAGACGGACGACAAGATCAGCACGAGGTCGAATGAAAACAAACGGACTGAACTAACTGGTGTGCTAGGATGAAAGACCGTTAAACCCAGGAGCGGATCCCGAGTTTGGTGACTTTTCATGCCCGTACACTGTACCATCAAAACAAACTTTTTTTAATGAGTTCAGCAGACAAAACGCAGAGAAACTGGCTGCTCTGAAAGCCTTTCCTTGGCATGGTGTTTAACAGACTGGTCCAATGAGCAGCCAGTGGACGTAGGTGTGATCTGGTAAAAGGGATACGGCGCCTCCACCCCCTAACTAAGCAAGGGCAAAACTCCGCCTGTCAATCAAAGTTAGGGGCAGGGCTTGGGACGTTTTCAGTTTTTTGTTCCCAGTGTAGGGAAGAGTAAAAGTTGCTCTTATAAGCCCAAAAATAGAGGGAGTGTAAGAAGGCACAAAGGACGGAGATTTAGGTTAAAAGGCCAGGAGCCGCAATCATTGCATGGAGACCCCACATCCCTTTGTTTTGATAAAAACAGACCTAGTTACCAGTCTGATTTTCTTTGAAAGGTCCCTATCATGCGTGGCTATAGCAAGTTTGCTCAGCCTCAAAAATTCCCAAAGGGTCGCATCATCTGCCCCTGATCACCGCTGGACCCATGGGGGCGGCCGGCTGCGAGGAGCTGGACTTTTCCTGGGGGAACGCCTCTCTGTCCTCCTCCCCCGAAAACAAGCTTGTTTTTGGGGGAGGACAGAGGCATTCCCCCCAGGAGACAGCTACTATAATAACAAGATTTACAGCCCTGTTTTCAGCAGAATGACTGAAAACACAATCGCTCACGTGAAGTGCCCCAAATTAAAGAAAAAAGTAGCTCCAAAAGCAGTTGCTAAATGGGGAGGAGTGGATGGATAGTAGTAATTGGTCCATGCTCTCGGGGAGGGCTAAACACAGGAAGTGGCATGACGCACGCATGCCAGGGACAAATGGGGAGAAAGAATATGAGAGCAACGATGGAGGCAGCAAATGGGAAGCGCATAGGCGGGCTGAAGCCCACAAAGTATATACAACATGTCTCGAAGAGACAGCGCAAGCGCGGTATAGCCATGACCTAAACAAGTGCTGTCTAGCCAAGACCTAACAAACTGAATGACAGATATAGTCTCATGTACTGTGCCAACAAACTACATGACTTGAGGTTTTGAGGTGCATAATTTATTAATTAGCACTAAAAACTCAGGCAGCAGGAAATATTTATGCAAGTATAAGACATTTCCCCCTCACTTACGTGTTCTTAATGAAAACAAGAGGTTTTTGTTCAGAGCATGAATATGCAATAATCAATCGCTCATGGCATTTTCCAAATTCCAAAATGAGCCTTTTAGCCAATATTTAAAACTGTTATAACAGTTCAACAAAAATAACTTTGCAATCATTAACTTTAAATTCAATATGCGTCAATCTGGATTATTGATATAATAAAAAATAATATCTTGATTCACACAAATAATCTAAATATGCCATCATACCGTAATATTTCCAGTTATATCTGCTTTGACAGGTGAAAATACAGCAGGCCCAAGGCAATCTGTAAAGGTAGACAAATAAGACTGCATATCAAAATCAGAACATTACAAAAATTCAAGCTTTGTAGGCAATAGGAAACAGTATTGCCTTCATCAAGGGTTGACTCAATCTATCTGAAAAAGTCCTGGTATCTGAGACCCAACAAGGCTGTCTCCAGGGCTATGTAAATTACCAGTGGTTACTCGAGAAGTTGTAGAGGGGAACAATATTATATTTCTTAATTCATGGAGTAGACTAGCGGAAATGTTCTGAGTACAGTCAACTTGTAAGCACATTGATTGTAGAAATAATTAACAACCAGGTACTATATTCACAGGTATGGAAAGACTGTCATATAAAGTATGAATTTATAGAGTTCCAAAAGCTAATATTTCAGGTAGAACTAGTAGCCTTTACGTACTGGCACGTACAGTCTTCCTTCCTCCAGACTCATGCAACGTAAATGCATGATAACTTTATCAGAAGGGTGTGGCCAAGTTGATTGTAAGACCTACATCAAATATTTAAACTTTAATGTTTGCAAAAGCATTTGGAGATGTCCAAATTAGGATGACATACCTTTTACAGGCATAACAGTAGCAGTTGGCAAGGGTATATTAAACTATGCAGCAAAAAAGACCTATTGTGTTGGGCTGGCAGAGCAGATAGTTATGACAGATGCTGGAGGGCTGAGGAGGGGGTTTAGGAGCGAAGAAATATAATTCCACCCCAAACCAGTGCTTTCGAGTGCCTTAAAAGTATTTCTTGGTGGAGTGTGAACACTTTCTACAAGCCACAAGCCGTTTTTTGTATTTGGGTTGTAATGGCACCTGTCTCTCATTAACTTTGTGGAGACTTTCATGGTAAGACAGGCCCTACAAACCATCCTCTACATTTAATGGAGATGAAAACAGTTTGAAGAGGGGTTACCCTCCAAAACCATTTGATTTCACGCTCTTTGGAGAGTGAGCATGTTAAACGATGTGGTAAGGAGCGTGAAACCCTCCAAATGAGGGCGAATTGAGGTGTGTTGGTCTGTTAGTCAGTCATCTTTGCTAAAGCCCTAGTAGATCGAGGATTCTGGTGTCCAAAAAGTATTAACAAGATTTCCTCACCAAGTGCTTGCTACTGTCTTTTCCTTCAAAGCTAATTCTCGTCACCAGCATCTGTTACAGTTCTCCTTCACATTTACTGGTTCTAAGACCCGACAGGGTAGAGCTATTTTGCTACCTTTCCAACACACTAGAAGATAGTCCTCTATCTCCGTGTCAACCCACCAAGAACTGAATCAGGGGCACAGTGCACAGCTGCCACTCAAGCTATGAAGCACCTCCTCTTGCGGTGTACTCTTGGGTCTGGACTGCCATCTGCGTCATCTTACTACATCTGAAACCTGATGGGCCTTGTCATTTTTTTGTGATGTGGGTGGAGGGAGTAACAGTTTTAGTGCAAGTATAATCTTGGGAGGCGAGAATTTCAAGCATTTTAATTGGCAATGGAAACAAAAGGCAAAATAACATAGTGCACCACAAATCGGTTTCGCGCCAAACATTTGCTTTGGGGGTGAGCTCCATGAGGCACACCCATTCAGCGAGTGGATATTATTATTATTTTATTTATAGGGAGATGAAAGCATTCTGAGAAGGCAAGACAGAAGAACAGTGTCTAGGGTTAAGCAAATGGATGGGTCTTTAGCTTGTTCTTGAAAACTGTGAGTGGGGCGCAAATCAAGTGGGAGGGTGTGCCAAAGTCTGGCTCCCATAATACCAAAAGATCGAATATCTGCTTTTTTCTTTTGCACAGAGAGACCTTCAGATGGTCGGTCGAGCTATATTGTAGGCAACTTGCAGGCATATAGGGAGAGTTCAAATTGTAAAACAGCTTGGGCCTGCACATTGCGCATCAGACAGAGCACATGAAATTAATCCAGAACTGAACTGGAAGCAAGTAATGTGCACAATGAGCTGCAGATATGTGATCAATCTTGCATAGGGTTAAAAAAAAAAAAAAAAAAAAAAAAAGGCAGACTGCCATGTTTTGTATGCTCTGAAATTTGAGAAGCCGTAAGTCACAGGTAAACGCCACTGCCGTAGTCCAGTCGGGACAGGACCAGGGCTACTTTAATAGTTTATATGGAAACAATTGGTCACCAGGCATAGCCAATCTTTCCTCCTTAAGCTCTTGTGCTATTTTTTTTTTTTTAAACATATTTTATTAGATTTTTAAAGTACCACTTGGGCGAGAGCCCGACATAATCCATTTGATAACAAAATATCGAAGAGTTAGCAGCTATGGAAATATCAATGGGTACAGTTTGTATACAAAACAAAAGAAAACAAATTGTACGCAGACTTTCCCACCCCATCCGCATTGACAAGCAAAATTCAGTACACATATATGCCCAAGAAGAGGAAACAGTGCATCATACATTTTGGCCCACAACCTTCCCATGAGGCTATTCTTACGAGGATTGCGAAAGAATATCAATGCCACGGTATGTAGCCCACCGAGACCATATCTTTCTATGTTTTTGGGGGCAGCCCCTCGCCTGAAATACTGCCATCTCCGCACCCATGCATTTATCTAGCTCTTTTCGCCACTTCCCCATCGTTGGCGGAGAAGTTCCCTTCCACAACTGGGCTATATCCCTCTTGGTGATTGTGAGGGCAAGAAATATTAAGTGTTGCCTATATCGGTTCCCTCCGATGTCCTCCGTGCTATGGAGCAGAAACAGTCGGGGATCATGCGGCAGGTCCCAGGACAACACCTCTTTAAGGCATGACGACACCCTGCGCCAAAAAGGCTGTAATGCTAAGCAACTCCACACCGTGTGGAAGAATGTCCTCTCCTCCCTATCGCAGCGTAGGCACTGGGGGGATGGCACAATACCCATCTTCCGAAGACGAATACGTGTGTAGTACACGCGATGAACATACTTGAACTGAATAAGACGGTATCTGGAGGCTACTGCAGCGCCCTGAGGGCTAGCTATCGCCTCCACCCAGTCATCGACCGTCAGGTCAGGGATGTCGTCCTGCCACGCCTTCCTTGTTCTATGTAGAGTTGTGTCGGAATGCGTCGTCAGCGTCTGGTATATCGGTCTTATTTTGTGTGCACCGAGATCGCCCATAAGAAGGCGGCCTTCAAGCGGATGAAATTCAGGGAGGTCAGTAAGATTTGCAAGCGCGGGGGCCCAAGGCATGACGTAATTGGAGGTACCTGTAGAACTGGATTTTGTGGATATGAAACTCCTCCTGCAGTTGCTGGAAGGATTTTAGGATGGTGCCCCGCATAATGTCCCCCAATGTGGAAATACCAATCTGGTCCCACTGGCGGAACCCCTTCAGTGCGACCACCTGGTGTAAATAATTACCATGCCACAAGGGCGTCGCCTGCGTCAGCCCCATATTCCATCCCATTCGTCGAACGGTGTACCGCCATAACCTAATCGTTGTTCGGAGCTCTTGTGCTATTTGAGGATTGCAAGATGATCTTGTAACATTCAATGCATATTTCCCCTCATTTGCATGTAAGAGTTAAATTAAGGTCTGGTTAATGCTTAAACAGAATATGGAGTACTTTGTACCTTGCAGAAACATCATCCTCCTGAGTTCTTATCTAGTAATTGTTAGAATTGACTTCTGTGCTGATTTTAGATGTTTTACTGGCAGATAGTTCGGGATTTTAATCTTCCAGCACACTGGTCCACACTGTGGGTGGCGGGTGCTTTGTGGGTAACGAAATGCCATCAGTGTGTTCTAGGAGTAGGAGATTGTTTAACAGCATGGCTACTTAGTTTTGCTTTTATGAATACCTGCAAATACGTTGACCTTTAGAGAGTGAACCTTGTTGGGAAGCAACAGAGCACGGTGGCAGGTGATCCAGAACTAAGCACATTTTTCCAAAAGTAGTCTCTAGTGTGTCACCACCAGAAACAGAAGGAGCGCAGAGGTCTGGACTGATGAGAGGTGGTGATGTCTGAAGACATGAGTTTAGTTCTCATTCTGAAATGGGTGGTGGGGTGAAGAGAGAGAGAGAATATATATATATATATATATATATATATATATATATATATATATATATATATATATATATATATATATATATATATATATATATATATAGTGGTTTCCTTTAACTTTCGTGAGTTTCAGTATAGCAATATTAAAGCATCCCAAGGTGCTTCTACAAAAGAACTACACAAAGGTAGATAACAGAATATTAGCTTTGTGAGCGCTACTCTAGGTGTAGTTGACGACAGTCATTGAGAGGTTTAAAAACTGAAAATCCGGTTATTCTGCATGGCAGTTTGGTAAAGACAATGGATATTAGCTTGGTGCTAAGAGGAGTTTTATTTTCTTGATGAAGGATAGGATGTGGTATTAGAGTCTGGGGTAGCACTAGAGGGCTTAAACGTCTTGAAGAAGACTGTTTTTGCTTGAACTCCCACTGATAGTGAAGGTATAATTAGTCTTACTAACAAATGTTGCACGCTGTGCATAGGGTCTTTACTTTTTTGCATTCTTTGCCCTTTGACATGTTCACTGTATTTCTTTCTTGTTTAAGGAAGATTTCTTTCTGGTCAATTAATCCAGGGGTGTACTAAGGAGCAAGAGGGATAGGCTTCAAGTGCTGTTGAAGTGGAGTAAGAGAAGGTGGGTGATCATGTGGGTTTTGACATGGTAGTCTATCCTGTGTGTTTCACTGGGTCTAATTGAGAGTTTACACCATCTGGTTGGTCAGAAATGTTGGTCTTAGGAAGGGCAGAATTGCTGCTTGGTTAGTTTCAGCAACATGTAAAGGGTGGGTGGCATGACTATGTGGGGGTCAGGAATTGCACAATGGTTGGTACATCCTACTTTAATCAGAAGTTGGCAACTGAATTTTTTGGATGGTGATGAAGAGGACTTTAGGAAGATTGACTTTTGATGTGGGTTGGAATGGTGACCATTCGTTTGATGTTCACAAACAAAGGGAGATCTTCCTTCGAGGTAATTGTGGCAAAGTCCAAAAGGACAAGGAGGAGGTTGCAGGAAAAGTTTAATAGCAACAGTAACAAAGAGTTCCAATTTCGATGATGAATGTTGTGCTGGCTGACTATGGGAGGTGTGCAGACTACGTCTCAGATGACTGTCAGGAAAGCTGAAAGGAGGCATGGACAAAGGAGCCCATGAAAAAATTAGTGAGCGGTTGCATGCAAGACAACGTAGATTTGTGGACAACTGGAAGGCTTTCACTAGTCTTCTGTCGATGCATTCAATGTTGTAGCTTGCAAGGACTAAGAGGTTAAAGTGGGCATCAACAATGCCTTTGGACTGAAGATTACATCTAGCAGGAAGACCGTATGGTGTCTGCAATATTACTAGCATGATGTACTGGCGAGTCAGCAATTATCCTATTTATAGAGAGAGGGGGGGGGGGCACTAGGAGCTAATTATTAGGTGCAGGGAGCCTTGCTCCCGAAAAGTAACTAGTACACAAAGGGAGTCACTGTTCCTTGTAGAGGAAGAAAAAGGAAGAAACTTTTGTCGTGTGCTACTCTATCTGTGGGGGACAGTGTGTCCTCATCATAATGCCCTCTCACACCCCGAAGGATGTCATGCTTCATCATTTGGGCTTTGCTCCTAGTCGGGCTGGCGCTGCAATGCCCTACGGGTCCCCCGAAGGGTCACTTTATCAGAGATCTTTTGATGAGAAGCCGTTTGGGTGCATGGGTGCAAGTGGCAGTGAAGTCTAAAGTGGTGTATTTAAAAAATGACTGGGGGGGGGGGGGGGGAGGGTGGGTACTATTTATTAGGGTGATCCCTCTGTCATTGTTAAAACAGTGTCTGGTGCTGCTCTAGGGGATATTATGTCCCTCTGTAGCTGGGTATATGTCCCTAATGGACATATATAATGGTCAACATGTTTCGCGCTGTATGTGGCCTCAGAAGGAGATCCAAAAAAATTCATTATAGGAAAGCTGCTGTCAATAATAGCTTGATAACAAAAATTACTCGAACACCCCACTACAAGATGGCGCCCACGCATCACGTTGCGCACACTCCCATTAACATGTAATTAACTCACTGATTGGAAACACACCTCCGCTATATAAGGGGCAAGGGCCACCTTCCCATTACCGGCGGAGACAGGGAGAGGCACGCAGGTGGATCGGCCCTGCTACTACGGGAGAACCGTGAGTAAAAGAGAAATGGGAAACCTTTCAGAATGCAAGGGAACATCTCTCTAGTTTTAAAGCGCTTAGCCTGTGAAAACAACTGCTTCTTAAAAACAAAACCTGAGCAATTCATGTACTGGTGTTCTCTGTGTAAAACCTTCCAAACATGTTTGGGATCGTCCCTGGACTCTGCACAACGGCTTTTTAGCTCATTCGTTTTTAGTTTTGTAGTTTCCAAAACAATGCGGCTTTGTTTTCAACAAAAACTTTATTAACTACGACAGTAAGGAACAATGAAGCCTCTTAACACTATTTACTTTGCCTCCTCTTATTCACAGTTCCCGAGTGCCCTCCCTGATCTCATGAGGTCCTGATTCTAATATAAGGGGTGAGAAACATGATGTATTTTGCAGAAATCAATACAACAGTGTCTCGAGGTTTGCCATCAATGGTGGGGCCCACTTTCACTGTATTATCTACCTAGACAGCTATGGTTCATATACTTACCTTATGAATGAGCCTTTTCATAGAGTCACATCAACTTGGATACTCTAACCAGGGGTACTGTATGAACGATAGAGTAAATATATGGATAAAGAACTACACTGGCACAATCTTATCATTGATCTTATACCTATTTATGTAGGTCTGTCACTATGCTGAGAAAAATCGTTTTAATTATTCACATCACTGTAATTATACATGCACCTACGCCAACCTATAGTGATAATACTCACGCTAAGGGTAATGCGCACCATGCCCTCCAATGGATGACCCGGACAATATGAACCTACCATGACAAGAAACTAATGTCACTATACTTTTGTCCTACACTTTTCTCTTTTCAGAAACGCTACTCCTTTCTACAGATTTGGTGGCACTGGTTAGTTTAGGCCACCGCTGGATACTAAAATTGAACTTCCTTTGGTCCTGAAGAAGCGCTTTGGATCTCCTTCTGAGGCCACATACAGCGCGAAACATGTTGACCGTTATATATGTCCATTAGGGACATATACCCAGCTACAGAGGGACATAATATCCCCTAGAGCAGCACCACACACTATGTTTTAACAATGACAGAGGGATCACCCTAATAAATAGTACCCACCCTCTCTCCAGTCATTTTTTAAATACACCACTTTAGACTTCACTGCCACTTGCACCCACGCACCCAAACGGCTTTTCATCAAAAGATCTCCGATAAAGTGACCCTTCGGGGGACCCGTAGGGAATTGTAGCGCCGGCCCAACGAGGAGCAAAGCCCAAATGATGAAGCAGGACATCCTTCGGGTGTGTGAGGGCATTATGATGAGGACACACTGTCTCCCACAGATAGAGTAGCACACAACAAAAGTTTCTTCCTTTTTCTTCCTCTACAAGGAACAGTGACTCCCTTTGTGTACGAGTCAGCAATTATGGCAATGACATGCAAAAGGTGGAATGTCTCCTTAATGTTGTCTTGGTTAACGCCAGGCCTAATTAGGGTTCCAATTCTTAAAGAAAGTCACAAAAGTGTACATGTCCTTGCATTAGTGAAGATTTACGACTTTCATGACTTCACAAGAATTTACAGAAGTAGACATTGAAATAGTACTCGTATAAAATGTTTGTGAACTGCACTGTAGTACAAGCAAATGTGCATGCGTAGATTTGCCTATGTGAAAATCTGCTGAGTTTGCAAGTTCACTCCCCACCCCTTTTTCTACATGATGGAAGAAGATTTATATCTGCCCTTGTCAGGAGTAAATTTCAAACCTTACGTGTGGAAAAAGATTAGAGAAGAGCTGGTAAAAACCCTTAAACATGCAAGTTTGTTGGTTTGCACATACTCACAAGGGCATTCCAACCCTGGAACTACTGTTTCCCACTACTTTTAGCCTCAGTGTGTAGATCTGCGTAAAGTCGGCAAAAATCAGGGAATTGCTGGTATTCAAACCCTGCTACAATAGGAGCCCTGGCATATTTAGAGAGGCTATTATCAGAGCTCTTATACAATGAGATTGCTGCCATAATTTGGCACCTCACTGCATGGCATTGAAGGAATAAGTGGATTTTCTTTCACAGGACAAATAGATTTACGAAGCATCATGTCCCATGGACAAGTAACTATTTTATTAAATTCCACACCCCTGTAACTTGTAAAGGGGCCCTTGTTTTCACTAGTAAATGTAAACTGAGACTTGCAGAAGGCAGCCCTTAACCTCCACCCCCAGTCAGTCACACCCACCCACTAGCTAGTGCCAACCATAGAAATGGCATCCAAAGGCACTCTCTGCAGAACTCTTTCTAGACCTGCAGAAGAACAGAAGACTGGACCGTGCTTGCTGGGACTGGAGAGGAGCGCTGAAGAAATGGACCTGCTCCCTCCCGTACCTCGGACAAAGAAGTGGACTCCAAGGGTCAGGGAGTGACCTGTGCAGCTATAGGGACACAAGCTGAAAAAACAATTTTGTGGAAGATCACTTACCCAGTTCCAATTCTATCAGCCCTTGACACTGCAAAGCCTTGGCAAGATCAAGCCCTTAAGTCCTAAGAGCTTCCCCTGAAGGCTGGGAGCCACAAGTGAAGAACTGAGGGAAAGAGAAGCCCCCACATAATTGTGGCTTAGAATATTTTTGGACCTCCAAAGGACCAGGACCAATCACCAGAATCAATCCAAAGAAGCTGCGACCTATCTGGGCTGAAGAAAGGTTTCTCCCACTTAGAGCTTCTCCAAATCGGGAAATGTCCATTACAACGCAGACATTACATCATAATGCCTTTACAACGCAACTTTTACAATGCAGGTGACATCACATTGCATGCCATTACAACGCATTGTAAGGTAAGTAAGGTAAGTATTTATTTTAGATTATCTTACTTTTAATTTTTGTCAATTAATATTTAGTTTCATATTAAAAAAAAAAAAATATATATATATATATATATATATATATATATATATATATATATATATATACACACACACACACATATATGTATCTCATAAAAAATAAATAAAAAGGATAGGTTTTGGGTTAGGTAGTGTATTAATACTCATGTTTTATTTTTAATACTTGAGCATTTCTTAATATTTAATTAGTGTTATAAAATTAAAAAAATACATTTTTATTTAAAATGTATAAAAAAGGCTTGAGGCACCTATCCTCTGGGACGGGATGCATGGGAAACAGGGGTTTTGGGTGGGGGAGTGTATTAATACTCCTGTATTCATTTTAATACTTGAGAATTAATTGATATTTATTTTTAGTAACAGAATATTTTAAAATAAATTTAATTTAAAATTATTAAAAAGGGCATTGGCACCTATCCTCTGGGACGGAATGATTGGGAAACAGTGGTTTTGGGTGGGGGAGTGTATTAATACTCGGGTATTGATTTAAATACTTGAGAATTAATTGATTTTTAGATTTACTGATAGATAATTATTAAAATATATTTTATTAAAATTATTTAAAAAGGGGGGCGTGGCTTGGTCAGCCAACATGGCAGACGCAGCTTGAATAAGCTCCGCGGGTCCACCTCCTTAATCCGCCTTAAATCCTGCTTTCATTAACTCTGGTGCAGCCCATCCGAAGCTCACAGGACTACTGACCTGCTCGGAGCGCCTGATGCGGTGCCGGGGATCGAGCCCCGACGTCGGATCGAGCGAAGGTGCCGGAGCTGCCTTGAACGCAACGTGGACTGAGCCCGTCGCTGCTGACCTACCCCCCGATTCCTTACGGGGCGTTGCTGGGACCGGGATCGGACCTTGAGGTGAGGTCTGCGGAGACGCGGGGGTGGGCTAAAGCAGGCGCGGCCGGTGTTCTTGCCCTCTTGCCTTTACCGGGGCCCGTTGTTGGGTGGCTGCCTCGGCCTCCGGCCGCGGTACTGGTCACGGGGGAGCTCCGCCGGCCCAGTCCGGTTTCTCCACTGGGGTCGCGGGGCTCGCTTGGGCTCTGATTCCGTCCGGGGGGAGGGGTGGTATGGTTGCCGCCCCGGGCCTCTGGGGCGGGGGGCGCCGCGCTTGCAGGGCCCTCTCGGCGCTTTCTATAGCTCACCCTTGGGTGAGACACACCGGGCCTTGGGCGCAGAGACACTGCTGTCCCGGCCTGCGGCGGTGATACACCGCCCTTGCCCGGAGCGCTGGGGCGTTGCACACTGCCCCTCAACCGGATCAAACCAGGCGGACCTGGGGACATTATTTGTGCCAATTGCCTCGGCGTTGACACCTGTGACGCCATCTTGTTTCTCCCCTGAGGGCCCCGTAAGCTGGCTATGGCTTCATTGAATTGCACACACACCACTGCTGGACCCAAGTGACGCTGCTGGGGGCCGAAGAGGTGTGGATCACCCTTGTGCCGCTCATTTGGGAGGCGTAATGTGCCCCACGCCTTGCCCTGAAGACCTA